>JAOXNN020229033.1:0-12945 GCA_028571205.2 Hydropsyche betteni
AAAAGTAGTTTCGAGAAAATCGCGTTTAAAGTTTCGGGCAGCGTAACTGATTCATACATTGGGCTTTCACAAAAAAATCTGTAACTCTTAAAATAATCCTAATTACAAAAAATCCCATTAGGTACATATTCTCAAAGGTCTAGACTTTTAGAAATATGAAAGAAAAAAATCGGTTTTTTTCGAATTTCTAGAGTAGAATACCCCCTTCACCTAATATACTTCAAATGTAGAAAAACCAGCAAAATAATTGTATCGTTTACTTATGAAAAGTTGTATTTTACCTCCTACACCTTTAAAATAATTCTAGATATAGGAAAATAGTACATCAGAATACTTTTTCCTAAAATCTCTATACATTGCTACAAATTTTAATTAAAAAAAAAATGTATTTTTCCAATCCCGGGATTGGATTGCAATCTCCAGAATTGCAGTCCCTGACACGCTCGTTTTCTATTGCAAAGGCGGAAGATTTCCTGTGTAAATTCGGATACATTGTCTCCATGGTCTTCTGTCGTTTTCGAGCCGAGGTGGGGAGAGGTTTTTTTGGATAAATAATGCTCTTCAGTTTTGATTTAATGTGTGGCTGATTGTTGTGACGCGAAGACATATTTCCCGATCCGTCATGTGAGTTTTCAATTGAATATTTAAAATGTACAATGACAATTGCTTATGTTGAGTTCGCGTGAGATCGTACGGCAATAGTACTTCAATTTGTATCTAACTCAAGGTTTTCATTGTTATATTTCTTGAGTAATCATCGTGAAAATTGCTCGGAGTTCATGATCGTTTTTCCGAAAAATCGATACCATATTATTCAAATTGTGGAAATTTTAAAAATAACTTATATAATAAATTTGTTTCACGAGATATTTCAATGTAATGTTTTTCATTTTTTCCGAACCCTAACGAAAAATATGACATTGATGAAAGTTTAATAATCATGATAATGGATATTAAATTATTAATAATGTTAGATGCCGACTCAATTATATAATATTTGAGGTCCATGTTATTAAGTTGACCAAATTATATCAACATATCGTTTGTCCTGTATATTAATCCTGATGACCAAAGTTCAAGATCATAAAAATATTTCACGGTCGCAATATAAACAATCTTTTTGTAATATGTGTAATCATTTTCAACTCGTTCACGTTTTTTTTTTCATAAAATTCGAGTATTTATGTCATATAAGTATTGTTGATGACGTTTATTATTTTTTACAGGGAAGAAAAAATGCTTTCAGTTGCTGAAAAAAGCATTCAAATAGTCAAAGAACGTTCAGATAATAAATCAAAAAGAAAAGAGTCTTTGAGAGATTTTTTAAGTGCTCTTGGATCGTTATCAACTTTACCACCACAATCAGATAAATTTTCATCGACCAACAGTGGAATTTTGCATCAGGTATAAAAATAATTGATATTTCAATCTATTATATTATATTAGCCTCGATAGTGAACAAATATACAATAATAAATGTCTTAATGCAAGTATGAAGATAAAAAATAATCAATCAAGAATATAATAATGGACAATATATAAATTATGCTGAGTTTTCACAAAAACAAAAGGATAAAAAGTATTTGGAATAGTATGAATGATGATTACTTAATTTATGAATAAGAAAAATTTAGGAATACACCTACACAGCACAAATATTCATTGATAAGAATTATTATAAAATTCTAACTAATCATATTAAATTTTAGTGTATAGCAGCATTTGCTGTGTTAATTTTATCAGCTGCTGCCGGTCAGCCGATTGGATTTTCAGCAGTATTGCTACCTCAACTTTATAATGAAAATTCCACAATGCACGTCGATATAGAATTAGGATCGTGGATAGGTAATGTTTTTAATTGAATTCATAAAATTGAATTTTTAAAAAACTTTATATATAATTTCTTTTTTATTTAGCTAGCATTCACTCAGCAGCTTCCCCGATAGGTGCGTTTTCAGCTGGTCCTATTATGGACAGGTGGGGAAGAAAACGTGCATTACAAACTTGTATACCTTCAGTGGTAGTTGGGTGGATAGTATTAGCATCAGCGCCACATTTATCATTGATATTTTTAGGTCGAATATTATGCGGGTTTGGAGTCGGAATACTAGCTGCCACTAGTCAGGTAAATTAACTTTTAATAATACTATCAGTTTACTTTGTATGTAATACAAAATAAACTGATAACTTAATTAGTTATATGTTTAGTTAGTTTAGTTTACTTGTATAAATGTTTAGTTTGTGTGATAATAATAAACTTATTCATTTATTTCAGGTTTACCTTGGAGAAATATCTGATCCACGATTAAGAGGTTTACTTATTGGAGCACCTTTTGTAAGTTATTCTATAGGTATTCTGTTTGTATACTCGTTGGGAAATATATATTGGCGATGGGTAGCAGCCTCGGGAGTTATATTACCAATTTTATCATGGATAATTTTTTCCCAAACACCCGAATCTCCTGATTGGTTAGTGAGAAATTCAAAATTAACACAAGCGGATTCAGCAATTAAATGGTTAAGAGGAGACGGAGATCATGTAAGTACAACATTATGTGCTCTGCTATATAAATCTTAATGTAAGAGACTGAACGATTTTTACTTTCAGGCAAAAAGAGAATTTCATCATATATTAACAGCAAATGGCATAGAAAGAACAGAAGATACGAACAGTTCGTTTTTCTCGACAATAATGCAAACCGCTAATCTCAAACCATTGTTGATGATAAACATTTTCAATTTCTTTCAAATATTGGCAGGAACTTACTTCATAATATTTTATGCAGTGGATATAATTAAAGATGTAGCAGGAAAAGATCTCAATAGTTTAATGGCAGCTATTTATACTGCAGTGATCCGACTTGTATTTAGTATAATCGGGTGTTTTTTAGTATATTATTTGAATCGAAGAACCTTGTCTCTCATATCTGGCATTTTTTCAACAGCCGCTACTCTTGTTCTTAGTATTTACATGTTTGTGAATGCAGGTAAAGAAACGACAGATGCAGATTTTTGGATAAAGGGAATGTGTTTGTTAGTTTATATAGCAGCAAATACTTTAGGGTTTTTAATGTTACCAAATTTAATGGTTGGAGAATTATTACCAGCTAAAATCAGAGGAATGTGTGGAGGGTACATTTTCATGATTTTCAACATTATATTGTTTTTGTTTACAAAAGCGTATCCTGTAATGAAAAATAACGTTGGGACCTCAGGAATATTTATGATATTCGGAATATCTTCTCTTCTCGGTACAATCTTTGTTTATTTATTCCTACCGGAAACTAAAGATATAAGTCTTCGACAAATTGAAAAGTATTTTCAAAATCCAAATTATATGTGGATCACTCGAAACAAGTACAACAGAACACCTTTATCTATGTGATATATTTATAAGAATTAAATATAATATTAAAAAATAAGCATTGGGTGTTTTAAATATGTTTATTAAAAAACTTTATAATAAAAACAAAGAAAAATCTTATCGATAAAAAAAATATTTATACTATTCATATTTTAAGATTAAATAACTCAAATATCACTCGTTGAAGCTTTTTCATTTTCACAATCAACCACTTGTAAAGAAACCCCACTTTTTTTGAGTTGCATATTTTTTGTTAATTTGATAACTTCTTCGTACGGAGGTGCGATTGGATTTTGAACAGGTTTCCTATGAATGTATTCTCCCAATTCAGGTATATTTAAAGAAAAGGTAGTATCCGAATCGTATGCGCTTAAATCACCGCAAGCATTAAATGGCACGATAAATCGATTCGGACCCACCAACTGGTTAAAATCACAATATTGATGATCCAAAAGTGGATTGATCATGTTAGGAACATAGTTTTTCGGAGGATTATAATCTTTGCACACAACGAACGCTTCTATGCTAGAATTTCTCGAACTTAAAGGCTTTGTTACGCATACGATTTTAAAAAATATTTTCAATTGAGAATACAACAGAGTGATGTCTTTTCCGCGGAATATTTTAGCGATGAATACTCCACCGGTTTTCAAAATATGAGTTGTTATGTTTAGAGCCGCTAGTAGCAGTTGGGATTGGATGTATTCGTCGATGTCGTGTAGACCGGTGACATCGGGGGCTCCATCACACACGACTAGATCTGCTGAACTGCCATCGAATTCTGATATGATGTTTTGGGCAGTTTCAATTTTGGTGATGTCGCCTTGATGTTGAATGACTCCTGGCAACGGAGCCATGGCTTGCAGATCGACTGCAACTATCTTATAATCGGGTTTATCACGGAGTTTTTTGGAGAGGACTTGACTCCAGCTTCCAGGAGCGGCACAGAGGTCCACGGCTCTAGTAACATCTTTGAATATGTCGAATTCTTCGTCGATTTGTAGCAATTTGAAGGCACTCCGTGCTCTCCAACCTTCTTCTTTGGCGAGACGATAGTATATGTCTCGTTTATCTTTCGAGGACTTTCCCATTTTAGATTTTTAATGTCACAAATCGATAGTTTTTGAGGTTTAATATTGTAAAAATGACTGATAATACTCAACGTGTGAAGGTAACCACATGAATGTGACAGTTGGTATGAGGTCGAAAAATAAACACATTTTCGAGCATATCTAAATTATTTAAGGTGACCATTCGTACTGATTTTTTGGGTCTTATCCTGATTTGTTGTAAAATAAAATCAGTAGGGGAAGGGGGAGTGGTGAGGCAAGACGTGGTCCCTCTATTTATCAGGAACTAAAACAGTTCTAATAAAACTACTAACGCCATTTTGTAGTTTTATCCCAAAACATTCCAGTGTGGTGACACCCAGAACCTGAGCGGAGCAAATGACGTTGCTTTGAGTAAAAAACTGTTTTTTTCATTATTTGATGTTATTTTCGTAATGTGTTTCGACCGTGACTGTTAGAAATACATAGGTTGTGATGTAAACGACATAGTAAATCTCATAATTCAAACACAACACAGTGCAGAGGGGCAGCAAGGAGGGGTAGACCCTCTGGCTACGACCATGGTTTTGAACTATTTGTCTCGGAATCATCACAGAAAAAGTTGGCAAATCTAGCTACGAACCGGAACTGAACCGTAACCGAAAACCGATTTTTTTCTGGAACTGAATCCAAAAAAATCGGTTTGTTTCGGTTCAGCAAGAAAATACTTTTTTGAATTTTTGGAAAAGTCGTTTTTTGTAAGTGTACGATTTTTACGAAATTATATCGAACTTTAAAATAAATACGAGTTATAAAATTTAAATATTATATGTGAAATAAAATATTTTCACAAATTTGAAAAAAATGTATATTTATGGAAAGTACAAACGTCGAAAGTCTTGCGAAGGACATCTTCTTTTTAACAAAAACGAGTTTCATGAACCTTTTAGCAAACATCCAACTGTAGATCTGATGTACGGCATTTCATAACGGGTTTTCGTTCTTCACCGCTGCCCACAATTACGTATTTATTCCGGATATTGGGTCAATCTGGCCCAGTGTGAATCTCTTCTCGTTTCCGACAACATCGCTTAACCGAATTCGTATCATATTGCGATGAACACTAGAAAAGTCGTCGAAAAATGTTGCGCTTTACTGAAAGAAGCGAAGACCAACAATTTCAATATGATCAAAAGATCGTTTTGCGATCAGACTGAATGGGACAAAGCTCGATCTTACGATTCGATTCCGACGGTGAAGCCTTTGCCGATTTTTGGGAATAAATGGAGAGGAATTCCTGTTGTTGGTAAGCTTTTATTAAAAATAAATACATATTCGTGGTGTCACAGCAACTTGTCCAAAAAAAATTCGCCCAAGGTACAAATTGTGTCTTGAACGAATTGTCTTAGAAAAATTGTCTCTTGGACAAATTGACGAATTTTCGTGGAACCAATGTCCACTACCAGAAAATTTATAGAACGAATTTTCACCCCCACACTTTTTTACCTCCCATAGTTTCCTTCCGCAATGTTTTCATAAATTTTCGGTCAATCGTTCTCAACACTTCATTTACAGATTTTGTTCATAAAGTTGACGATTATTAAACGTTGAATGATATATATTTTTTTAATATCAGTGTTGTGAAATAGTATCTGAAGGCAAAAAAATAGGGGATGAAAACGATTCATGGTAAAAATGATACGAGGTAAAATATTGGGGTCAACTATCAAGGGTCAATATTCGTTCTATGAAATTTTTAGCGGTGAACATTTATGGAATCATTAAAAATGTTGTTAAATTATAATAAATAATTTTTTTATGAAGGTACAATCGATTCCAAGGCTTTACACAAATCAATGGAGCATATGAATCGTGAATATGGAGATATTGTTAAATTTCCTGAATTGGCAGATGAACACGATATTATTTTTTTATTCGATGTCAATGATGTTGAAAAAGTTTTGAAATATGAAATTGATCGGTAAAAACTCATTATTTAAAATATGTATATGATTCGTTCGATTTCATTAAAGTTGAATTTTTAGACCGTTTTTGAAAGCGATTCATTATTATAAGTACGAACTGAAAAAAGATTTCTTCGAGAAATTTCGCGGTGTTCTTGACGTGTGAGTGTTTTTCATTTATTTTTTTGTATGTAATATATTTTAAAGAATGTATAATATTGATTATAATCTTTTGATTCATAAAGAGATGCGGAAGATTGGACCAAATGTAGTTCTAATATTTATAATACAATTTTTTCGAATGATATCGCAAACGCTTACATTTCTCAAATTGAAGAAATAACCAACATTTTCATAAAAAGGTAATTGATTGCAATATAATATCGAATTGAAAAATATTTAATCTCATTCATATTTCAGAATAAAATCTATAAAAAACACAAAAGATGAAGTGTCGGAAAATTTTGCCAAAGAGTTACAACAGTTTTCAGTTGAACGTAAAAAACTTGTATTTTCTTTTTTTTTTATTCTATTTTAAATCATTGATATAATTTATTTTTTCAGTATATTTCAGTATAATTTTAGGCGCAAATACAAACCAAAATAATTCAGAAAAACAAAAATTTATGAATGCTCTTGAAGATATCGGAAAAATAACTATTTCTTCAGATGTTTTCACTCCAATACGTACAAAATTTAATACACCTGGATGGAAAAAGTATATAGAAGGTCTAGATTATATTCGCGAGTAATTATCATATTTTAATAAAATTACAAAAAATCATTCTAGTAAATCTTTCGTGTATCTTTATACTTTTACACAACGAAAATTTAAATTTGAAGCATTTATTATAATTTTTTCTTTAATATGTTTTTTTTTTCAGAACGATTGAAAAATACTCTAAAAATCGAAATAAAATACAAAATACTTCCATAATACAACGAATAATCGATGCAAATGGAAACAATACTCGAACAGCTGAAGTTTTTGCTTTTGATTGTGCTTTAATCGGAATGGACACAGTAATTCAATTTTTTAATACATTTTGCCAAGGTTCTATTCGTCTATAAATTGAAATGTTAAAATTTAAGCTTTCCACAACACTTGCTTCAATATTATACCAATTATCCCAACACCAAGACGTTCAGGACATATTAAATCGAGAGATATTGTCGAATTTGCGAAACAATTTGAAATTGACGCCAGAAATTTTGCCAAAAATGAAATATCTAGCGGCGTGTGTTAATGAAACTTTGAGGTATATAAATAAAATTGATTTTTCAAAACTGATTCGATTAATAAAAATTTAAAAATTTTAGAATGTATCCTATTATCGTTGGAAATACGCGGTTTTCATCAAAAAACATAGTATTGAGCGGTTACCAAATTCCAAAAGGGGTAATTGTGCATTTTTATGAATATTGATTTATTTTTGAATTGTTAATTAGTTTTAATTTAAATTCCAGACACAAATGGTATTTGGACATTTCATAATCAGTAATTCGTCAAAATATTTCGATTATCCAACCAAATTTCAACCAAAAAGATGGTTATCGAACAAATCCAATCAATTCAACGAATTCGCATCAATTCCTTATGGGAAAGGAAAACGAATGTGTCCCATGAAATTTACAGCCGACATTCAAATCAGAATAGCCATTTGTAAAGTACGTTCTTAATTAAACATTCTCAAATAATTGTGATGCGACCTACTAAACTCGTTTTTCATTTTTGTAGTTGATTCAATCTTTTAAAATTGAATTCCGACATGAACCGTTGGAATACACAACTAAACCATTGCTCGGATTAAATGGACCGCTGGAATTCGATTTTTCAGATCAAGATTGAAATGGTTTCATGGTAGATGAACACACGACAGTTGAACACAGTGACAATTGCGCAAAATCCGCAAAAATTTTTGGAATGACTACATTATCATTTTTTTAACGAAACCATTCACGATTGACTTTTTAAACACTTTTTGTTGAATTTTATTTATCTATCATTGTGTTCAACTATCCAGTGTTCATATGTTTGGTTACTGATTGAAATATAAATATTTAATAAAATATATATATACCAAAAAAGTTTTTTGTTTCCCTTTTTTCCTAGACGAGCAATCAGGGCTTCGAATCAGAACTGAACTGGAAAAAAAATGGTTTTTTTTCGGTTCAGAAAAATATATTCGAAAATTTTTGGAAAGTATTGTCGTTTTTTTTTTTTAAATATTTTTTGGAATTTTTGGGAAAGTTGGTTTTTATAAATAAATATGTTTTTTCTGTAAACTCAAAGCTGAACTGAAAATCGGAACTGAGCCTAAATAATTTTTTTTGTTAAACCGTAACGATAATAATCACAGTTCGAAGCCCTGCTAGTAGCTGTACAATAAAAACAATAAAATGGCTTACATTTCTTATCACATTTATTGAAAATTTTCAAAAAAAATCATGCTTAGTTTATCAGGTGTTGAGATAAATTTCAGAACAGTTATTTTTGACGTTTGACGTTTGAACTACATTTAAAATGGATAAATATTTAGAAAATATTAAATTAAATCTGGTTATTAAATAATATATTATGTTTTAACATATACTAAGATTTCCTATTATAGTTCAATTAACATTTTTTCACACATCCTAGAACATTAGTTCAGAAAATATTGTGGTTATGGGAAATGAATCTTGCGATATGGATTCTGCAATTTCCTCACTCGTTTATGCATATTTTTTACATTGGATGAATCAACATGAGCTTCCAATCTCTTCTTCAACGACAAAATCGAATTCTAAAGCATTTATTCCTATTATAAACGTGAAACGAAATGATCTACCGATCAAAACTGAAGTTGTATACTTTCTAAAAGAAAAATCTATCTCTCTCGAAAATTTGATATGCAGGTAAATCGGTTTATCAAATATCTATTTTTGTATTTTTATTCAGTCTTGTTTTTATATCAATTTTACCATTTACAGAGATGAAGTTGATATAGAATCGCTTTTATCGAACGATGGTAGTAAACTGATTTTAGTTGATCATCATATACTTGGAGATGCTGATACAGATTTGTTCAAATATGTAAAGTCTATATTTGATCACAGACCAAAAGATCTAGCAGCTTGGAGATATGACGAAAAAGTTATTTCTAAAATTATTGAAGTCGGATCTTGTGCAACACTAATTTGTTCTGAAATTCAAAATTCTCCCAAAAATTACGACTTTTTATTAAAAAATAAAGATCCAGCTTATTTGTTATATGGTATAATAATTTAATTTTAACCCTTTTACTATTTTTTTTCAATTTTTACGAGTAAAAATACTCCACAGGTACTATAATTCTTGATACTGTAAATTTAAGTCCATCAGCTGATAAAGCACGACCATTAGATTTTGATATGATAAATATCCTTGAAACGATATTGAACATAAGTAGTCCTGAAGAATACCGGTAAGATTAATATTATTATTAAAATATATTTGACATTATTTTATAGTTATTATTATTTCTTTCTGAAGAAACAAACTTTTTGAAGAACTTCTAAAGGCTAGAATTGATTGTTCAAAATTAAACGTCAATCATTTAATTAAACGTGACCAGAAAACTATAAGAAACGTACCAATTTCAGGTTTCCCAATGTTAGTTAAGGTAATTTTTGAGTGATTCCTGGTTTTTTTTTATATTTATTATGAGTGATAGAAATTAAATTACATCATATTTCAGGAATATTTGGATATGGACGGATGTTATGATGCCATAGAATCCTTTCTTACTGAAAATGATTATACCGCTTTATTATTAATGGGACTGAAAATGGAAAATGGTGTCATTCATAGAGACATGGCGATTTTTTCCAAAAATGAAACTAGAGAAGTGTGATTTTACATATATTTTAATACACAGGGCTGGCCTTGGTAAACCCGCGAACTTACAAAAAAAAAATGTAAACATTTAAATTATTTTATTTGTTACCAAAGGCAATTTTCATTCAAAAAAATTATTTCGTTATAAAAAATTTTGTAATTTTTTGTGTAAATGATATTGTATGCAAGATCCAATTTGATTCATTTCAATATTCAAGGCCATTTTTATTATACCTGTTTTATCAAATTTTTATTCAACCGTGAGGCCCCATGAGCGAGCAGAACTAATTAGGATTGCAGTGCCTAAGGCCGGCCCTATTTATGCATATTATTATGTTTAAAAAAATATTTTGTTCTTTATTATAGGTAATTGTCAAGAGTTTTATTGAATCGTCTAATCAAAATTTAGGATTGATTGAAAAAAACTGTCAACACAAAAATTGTAGATACTTTTGTCAATCTAATATAAAGGCATCTAGAAAGCAGATCAAACCCATATTAAAATCTATAGTTAATTTATAATATTAGTATTACATTATTTATATTTTTATGTTTAATAAGTGATATTTAAGACACTGGTTCGATTTTGACCCATATTCCATTTTTAGCTTTAAGAAAAAATGATCTTCTATTCATTTCTATCGGATAAACTGTTTTTTCACATCGACTCAGTTTGAAATCTCGCAATAGGTAGAATAAAGCAAACTTCGCCGACATAAGTGCGAATCTTAAACCTAAAAAACAAGTTGAAACATTGTATCAAGATTTCAAAAAAGTAGTTATAATTCAAAGTAGATTTATCACCAATGCAATGCCTAGGACCAGCCCCGAATGGCAGATACAAATGAGAAGATCTCTTTGCTTTTTCTTCTGGAGAAAACCTTTCAGGATCAAAGACATGCGGATTTGGATAATGTTCAGGATCCATCATTACACCGGATATGGGAATAACCACTACGTCTCCTTTGTTAAAAGACAGATTAGTTCCCGGCAAAGTGTATGGCTTTACACACACTCTATCGACTCGCGTTACTGGAGGATATAATCTCAATGTTTCTGGAAAATATTGTTTTTACAGAATTTTGTTACATATTATATATTGATGTTATGTTTCTATAAATTTTTTACCTGAAATGACTTTTTTCATATAAGGCATATTTGCAAGCATATCATAAGTACAATCACGAGACTGTTTAGCAACATCCATTATTTCTTTTCTGAGCTTGTCTTGGACTTCTGGATATTCACAAAGCACAGCACATGCAAAACTAAGCAACGTACTTGTCGTGTCAAAACCAGCAAACAAAAATATTACTGCTTGCGCTTGAATGATATCTTCAGTCATTACTGGGAAAAAAAATTGTTTTAATATTTTTCAGGAAAATTCCTAAATCATTAATGAAAAAATTAATAAATTGTAACCTTTTTCTTCAGAATTTTCTTCATTTTCTTTTCTAGCTGCGTCTATCATTAATTGCAAAAAATCATTACGTCTAAAAACAATTATAACACTGAATAAATTTGTTTCAATATTTTGAAATACTACAATAAATAACTCTGATTACTTTTCATTATTTTCTTCCCGTTTTTTTTTTGTACTCATAACTACATTTGAGAGACTTTCGAGGGCTTCTCTATTAAATACTCTTATTGGAAGATATTTCATAAGAGTAGGACAAAATATGAAAGCGAAAAAAAATACTGAACGGTGCAATATAGAAATTTCTGCAAATTTTGTAGCATGCTGAAATAGAATAATCACAATGAATCAATGATATTCACCCGGGCCTCGTTTTACACGGTTTTATATAACACGGATGTATAAATTGTGGCATATTTTTTGTACAACACGCTTTGTTGAAGCGGGCAGAATTGTGCAAATTATCCTTTTGTCCCTTTCCCTTGAAAACCCCCAAAGATGCAGTGGTTTTTTTTGAACCTCGCTTTTTTGCGGTGCTATCGGGGTGGTCATTCATGGACTATTCGGACGACCCTAAATAACATCGAGTGTCAGTTTTGTTTCCTTGTGTAATGCGTTGAGGCGCGTGTGTGGCGTCATTTGACGATTTATGATAGTTTTTTGTTTATTGTGCAATGAGCATTCTTTTTAGCGGGAAGCGGTTTTCGGACGGATTGTTACAAGAACCATTGTGCGAGGGGGAACTCACCCACGCGAAAATTTTTTGTGAAAATATTAAAAAATGAAACAAAGAATTTTATGGTGATAGTTCGATCAACTAAACTATTTTGAAAAAATTTTTGCCTGCGGCGCCTATTTTTTCTAACTTTACACTATTGATATAATTGTTTTTTGTAGAAATATTAAAAAACTTAACTATGTCACTTAAACTAGTTTTATGGTGACATAGTTTGATTGACTAACAATAAGACGTTTAAAAAAATTTTCGCCTACGGCGCCATTTTCGCCATGCTTCTTAATTATTTGCTGTAGAAATATTGATAAAATAATTTAAAAATAAAGGCTGTTAGTAGATATTAAGTAAATTGGTAGTTTTAATGAAATAGTTTGATTGAGTAAAACATTTTGAAAAAAATTTTCACCTGCGACGCCTTCTTGGCTTGTTTTACGTGATTCTAGGACATCTACCCTTGAACAAGAACCTCAGGTTTTTATGTCTCTAAAATTGAAATCATTTATGAGGGGCGCGAGAGCGCCCAGCAGCCAGTTCGGTGCCCAGACGGAAACTG
>JAOXNN020229069.1:0-12943 GCA_028571205.2 Hydropsyche betteni
AGTTAAGCGGCGTGTGTTGCAGTCAGGAGGTGGATGTTGTTGGTTTGGCGACTGTTTGGTCTTGTCGGATGTGGTTTTAGTACCCAATACACCCTAAACACAGAATTAAGTCGCCCAGACAGTTATCTTGCCTCTACCAAGGAAAGTTGATGAACCTACAACTGTTTCAACTCCTTTTGTACCTAGAGTTTATAAAGATGCTGAGTAAGTCCCCAAACCTCAGCCTGTTGATGATTCCAGCTATCTACCCGCACCTTCTGTTCCATTCACTAACTCAATTACAACTTCCCCAACCTTGAATCTTCCCCAAAACTTGAATTCAATAGCGATTAATAACCTATCTCAAACCTAAACCACTTCTAATGTAGTCACTCCATCAACAGCAACTTTTGTGCCGCTAATAACTTACAATAGCAATCCTAGTTGGCTAAAATCCAATGAGTTTATTCGTAGAACATACCCATAAATTGCTGGAGCTACAGTTTAAAAGGTATTATCTTACAGCTTGAGAGATGCGCAGCAGTTCCAAACCTCGTATGTGGTAGGTCTTGCTGTATATTAAGTTACCAGCCAGTTTAGTCCAATCCAGAATGATGTTTCAATAGTTGATTACAGAACATACTATCGCAACCCACTCTGCAGTGTGTTTGAGGGAGGAAGATGCGTAACCTGTGCCTATCGTTCAGTATTCAGTGCGGATGGCAAATGCAAGTAAGTAAATCCTCAATGTGCTACTTATGACTCTGTGAATGGGTTCTGTACCTCCTGCTATAGTGGGTATACACTTACGGCTGGTAGCTGCACCCTTAGAGCACCAGTATCCTGGAATGATACAGACATACAGTGTAGAGTACAGGTTGGTGGAATCTGCCAACAGTGTTATTTCAGATACTTCGTTAGTAGTTCAGGGAGATGCCAGAAGGTAGATGACCAATGTAGGACCTGGAATAATCAGAACGGATGGTGCACAGGTTGCTTCTCAGGATACACACTTACAGGTGCAGGTGGGTGTGTTATCGCCAATCGATGATAAAAAACATAGATCTTGAATAACATCTCTAAATGTAAAGAAGAGTCAATGAATAATATTCTAGTTTTTGATATTGACTAAACTCTAAGGTAAATATTACTTCTAATTGACTATCAGACTGGTCACTCATTTTAGATTAATAGAATTAAAGAATAATTAAGATTTCTGAATTATTTCTAACTACCATATATTATGCTGTTTGGTTAAGTATTCATCATATTATGGTCTAGTATGCAATAGTAAGTAAATTAGCTTTTATACTTTCAATTATCTCCCAAACTAATATGCCGACTGCTGTCACTGACACTCCCGATTGGGTATAGTACACATCCATTGCAATTCTGGGTGTCTCTATCGTCAGCAGCCTCGCCATACTCATCTCCTACCACACCTGCCTTAAAGACCGTCTATCCTTCGCCTTTCAAATGATCATGATCCTCTTCATCAACTCTCTCGGGTAGTCAGCTAGTGCAGCTATTCCCTACTTCTCCACAAAAGTACCCATGCTGTGTTCCATCAGCCTCATCCTGTGCGCAGGGTTCAATTTGGCTTCCAGTACGTCGTTTAGTTAATTCAGATTGCTGGACCTGTTTCGTAGCGTTTACTGCCTACAAAGAGAATACACAACCTGGTAGATTCATCAACATGTGCAGCTATTTCACCCGCAGTGTCCTGTTTTCATATGTACCATCACTAGTACTTTGTGTTCTCGTCGGAATCCTCATTTAGATTGATAAGGCCCCATAGGATGGACAGTGCTGGATGACTGTATCCAACCCTACCTTCATCAACTATTGCATATTTGTGCTGGCATTCATCCTACCCAATTTGGTTACTGCCTGCTTCAATATGATCTACCTGTTCATGTACTTCAAGTCTGACTACAAACAGCTTAACTGGTTCGTTACTTTTCCTTTAGTGCAGATACTCTTCTCGGTGTACTATGCGTGTATTAAAGTGTACATGCTCATTTGGGGGAGCTTTCTGTTCGAATTGAGCGAAACAATTTACTATTTGCAGCCTACTGTCTACTCAGTAGTGTTTATTATGCTGGCTATGGCTAAGATAAAGAGTAGTGAGATGAGCTAGACGGATAGCATACTGAGTGAGAAGGGAAGAGCGGACTCAGTGGGTTATTGAGTTTGTGTCGAGTTGATGAATTTATGCTTCGATATTTTATTACTCATAATCATAGCTCAGTGTGTATTTCGCTAAATGAATTGAGGGTATACTTATTGATAATTATGGAACTCTCTTAGTTACTTGAAAATTATAATAATTGAATAGTTAAATAGGGTCTCTTCTTCCCAAGTAATTATCTGAGTTGTTGTAGTCACAAACAAAATTATACTCTTGAAGAGCATATCCTTTTAGATACATGCTAACTCATTAAGAATAATCGATTCTATGCAGCGAATATTTTTCATAATTTAAAATAACTCTACGATTTTTACTGTTGACTAGCTGTCCAACTAAACAAATGAGAGATTAGACATTCTCTAAGTTGAACAAATCCTAGTAATCTTAAAGTGAAAATACTCATATGCCTAATTATTGCTCAACTATAGGTGTTTGAATTGAAAGAAGGTTAAATCATTCATTGTGACTGTGTTTATGCAGTATTCAAAAGCCAATATTCACTCGTTTATCTTATAAATAGTTATCCTTATTTTAATTTAAAAAATTACTATGAGCTTGTACAGCTGCTTAAACACCCTATTCATTGTTTTCTTTCAAAAACTCATGCAGACACATCAACTAGCGGTCAAGCTGTTTGCAAAAACATCAACACTTATTCAAATTATTTTTAAAAGTTCAACTAAAACAACAGTAGACGGCTAAAACCAGCTTAAAAAGGCAAATACTCAACCGTCTGATGTTTGCCAACCTTAACATTAAGGGTAAATTATAAATACTCCTGTGTATAATTAATATAAATAGGGCAACTGGTTCAAATATAGATACCTTAAAGCTTCTCATTCAGGCAAAAAATCGACTATCCTGCTATCCTAAAGTCTAATCAACAATTATTTTATCTTAAGGCCTTCATAGTGAATAGAAGAACCTTAGCGAAGTTTCCCAAATTATATTATTATATGAAAATTAAACACTAAGTGAGAAAACAAAATTGACGGACTTTATAAAGTTTACCTGCAACTAAACGCTTACCAAACTACGTGGTAATTTTTTATTTTATAGCAATGTTGAGACTATTCATCCAAACGCTACCCAAAGTCTCAGGGGGCCTTTTAAGCAAGCTCCTAAAGCCCATATCCACTCAGCTCTTTTCGAGAATAAATATTAAAGCGATAAATTAGTTTTTAGAGTTCCCTTGAAAGACTTTATTGAAACAACAATTCATTCAATTTTGCTGTAGATTAAAAACACTCTCAACTTACAGAAGGTAAGTGGATTCTCAACAACCAGTATCTTAAGAACCGGTATAAATCGAGCATTCGATGGGCTATTTCAATAATCAAAATCATAATTTACCCATCTAAAAATGCTCTTACCAAGGATTCTCATAAATATTGTGGCTACAATCTTATTCCTAAGCCAGATAAGCGACGCTGAGCTAATCTCCCGATCAAGATCAAAAGCTAGCCAGAGTAGCGATGACAGACTTATGGGCTCAATGTACACGAGTTGTACTGTGCTCTCTAAACCAAAGACCACGCCCGTTGAAGTCCCTAACTGCAAAACCCTCTAGCAGGATTGGAAGAGGTGCGAAATATGTGAAAAAGGGTTTGTTAGGAATTAAAATGGCGACAAGTGTCATAAGGCTTACTTTCCGTTTCCTAACTATAAGCCAGCCGACGACTGTCGATAGTCCGAGTATGTGAACAATGACGGCGACTGTGCTACCTACGGCCCGAACTGTAAAACCTACACTTCCTGTGGTGTCTGCCTTACGTGTTTTCCAGGTACCCAAATTATTGATGGTCGTTGTATACCATACAAACAAGATACTTTTTGCCTGTCATCGAAGAATGGTGCCTGTACAAAATGTACCGATAATGCAAAACTCATCAAAGGAGTATGTCAGAAGCTAGATACAAGCAATTGTGTAGATTTTGAAGACGGGAAGTGCCAGAGCTGTAAACCAGGGTTCGGTATGAAGTACTTGACTTGCGTAAAGACGAAGGGGCTTGATTACGACTATGTGGATAAGCATTGTAGAGAGTGGTTGAACGGAAAGTGCACAGGTTGCTACGCTACTGCTGACTTTGACAAGGGTAGGGGAATCTGCAGGCCTAGAGGCGGATCTACAAAGCAATGACACAAACTTGATGTTTTACTGATTCTTGAAAGTTGTTTAAGACTGTGATAGTCATAACGCTATGACTCAAAGCAAATGTGTCTAGTTTTTCATAATGCCAGCATAAATAATAAGAAAAGTATGTATCCAATTCCAACCCAATATCCTTACTCATAATGGATTTCTTCGCTGAAGATGGTGTATTTATTTATATTTCTATCATATATATCTATTAGTGATGCTATATTCAATCGAAATTTCCTGAAGTCAGTCTGATATGCTCTTTCCTTCTGTAGAGAAGTTTGCTCCACATCAGTTTGTCGTCGTCTTTCACTACTTCGGGCTGCTTCATCAGAGTTATGGAGACATACTGCTGGAAGGAAGAGTCTATCTATTCGCTAAGGGACTATTCGATAGGCTGCAGGTAATCCCGCAATTCCTGCGGACTCATCGTTACCTTTCTGTTTGAAAACGACACATTGTAGCTAGCTTGGTTGTTGGCAACATACTTCTTTAGGTACTCCGAGTTAGTAGTTGCGAGTATTTTTTCAGCAATTGCGAGTAAGTAAATGCGCTACAACTGGTCGAGCCTAGTATGTCTGCAGATATTCTAAAGATAGAATAACGATAATTAGGAAGGTTTTGCGAGATTGTGCTCAAGAAGCAACATTACTAACCTTAATGAGTGATACCTATCGCCATTGAACTTTTTCTCGTACCTTCCCTATTACTTCTTTTCGTAGGCAAGTGCTAGTAGAGCACAGCTAAAGAGAAAGTCATAAAGGTTGGTGGTTGTCTGAGTGGGGAGCTGTTTAAAGAGATGTGCAGGTAGACTGCAGACGTTTGGATTTGTTTTGTTATCCAGTATCAGCGAGATTATGAAGAGCACAGCCGAATTGTAAAGAGCTGTGTTTTTTGTACAGATAGCTTTTCCCAAAAAGTATGAAGCGTTCTCAAGATTGGTCTAGTTATTTACTTTGACAGCCCTCTTCCTCAAATGTGGGTAGTTGGCAGTGCTGAAATACAGCAATAGGAACTTCATAAAACAGCACTCTGCGAACTGGTCGACAACCGCCAGTGTCTGCTCTGACCGGCTAATTGAAGAGGTTTCGAGTTTGAGAATATTGCTCAGCAACAGCAGAATGCATTTGTAGGCCTTCTCACTTTCTTCCCTGTCGAGCTTGTTGATGAAGAGCGTCTTCTGCTCTTCCTCGAACTCTTTTTTCTCTTCAGAGTACTTCGAAATAATCTCCTTAGTCTACTCACTGAGTGTAGCAGTAAGCACCGAAAGGTTGTTGAGCGTATTGTAGATCTTGCTGCATGAGAAATACATCAGGAGCCGGCAGAGCTATTGGATGTACTGCCATTCCCTATACTTTACCAACAGGAGGTTGCGTTTAGTTATTTCTTCCAGCTTCTAGATTGTGTATTCGTGTAAGTTGTAAACAGTGTTCTCAAAGTCTTTACTGAGCCACCATTCCAACACAACTGGGTGAATAATCAGCTTGGCTTCACTATCAGTTCGTATAGACTGTTGGCGCTATAGATTTCTATTGACTATTCGTAGTAGCATGTACAGATCTTGAGGCTGGGGTTAACGAAGGGAAGAAAATTGACTAAGGAGCTGGCTTGATGCAGACTGTACTGCTTCCATAGAGTCAGGTACTGGTGGCTCTTATGGAGGAACGACTAAATTACCCATTTGATTGAGTTCAATTTATAATCATATATAAACTTCTGTACGCAAATCAAGCATAGCAAGCAATGCTAGAAGCATTAACTGTGTTAGCTTCGTTCTTCTGGCCTGTCCATTGGACCCTGTCACCGATGCTAGGCTGATAGTCTCGCTTATTAGCTTGCAGTTTGGTGCATGTTCCTACGTTCAAGATGAAGTCGTCGCTTCCATTGCTAACTGTGAAGCTGCCTGGGTTGATTGAGCTGATCGTAGCCGTCTGGACACTGTCAGCTGCGTCACTGCATGAGAATGATGGTAAACTGCCTTGCAGATTGGACCATCTCATGATGAAGGGGAAGAGAACTGCGCCACTGACTCCTCTCGTTAAGGAATCGGAGATGTAGTGGGTCAAATCTCCAGATGGGATAGATGGTTGAACTGAAGATGTAGTCGTGCTTGATGTTGAACTCGAGATTGTAGTTGAAGTGGTTCCACTGCCTGCGATGAGTCTTCCTCCAGTAGAAGTCGACCCGATAACTGTGCCTGGCGTGATGCTCGTAGATGTAGAGCCTGACACGATGATTCCTCCGCCGGTTGTTGTTCCGATTACTGTTCCGGCTGGTGAGTTAGATCCAGCGATGATGAGTCCTCCTGACGGAGTAGTACCAGCAAGGGCGCCACTGAAAGGACCAGTGCTTGTTCCAGCAATTATCTGAATGCCAGAAGAGGTGGTGCCGATTACTGTGCCTGCTGGGCTTGAAAGTCCACTAACGACAAACCTGCCGTTGATAAGAGTAGGTCCTAAGCTGCCTGATCCACTTACGATTGTAGTTGAAGAAGACTTTGAACTTGACTCTCCAGGAATAGAATATGGTAGGACGCTAGCCCCTCCTTGTTTCTTAATCTGCTCATTTACAGCAAGGTCAGCGATTTCTTTTTCGCCTCTAGCCTTCTCTAAAGCAGCCTTGGCTTCGTTAAGTTCGTTGAGAGAGCTCATATATTTCTGTTTGATCGAGTCTAGTATGCCTTTTGCGTGAGCCAACCTGTCGTTAACATCGTTTCCGTCGTTGTAAGCTTGAATGAGAGCACTGTTGTAGGCTGGAGCCTGTGCCAAGAGGTTATTGAGTGTGGTTGTACTATTGTTTATGGCAGTCACAATGTTTGTGTACTGTAAGTTGAAAGCGTCCTTATTTCTTTGGGCGACGGCAAGAGCTGTATCTGCCTGCCGGCTCTGACCATTGAGATCGTTAATATTCTGCTGTAGTTGTGCGAGATCATTGCTGATTTTGTTAATGTTATTGTTAGCAGAGTCAAGGTTCGGCTGGTGCGAGCTAGCCACCTCAGAATTGAGGCTTGTAATGAGGTTTTGGATCTGTCTAATTTGGGCAGCGCCAGTCGTTGGGATGGTCCTGTAGTAGTCAGACTTGTTTTTCAGTGAGTCTCTTTGGCTTCTCAGGTCCGCAAGTTGAGCTTACAGAGCTGCGATTTGGTCATTAACATCTTTGAGTTTCGCGTCGTTAGCAATACCAAAAGGTCCAGCATTATCAATGTCCCTCTGAATAGTTCCAATCTGCACATTGTATTATATGATGGTTTTCCTAACTCGGTTTACATTGTCTTGCGCCCTATTTTTAGCATCGTTAGCGTTGTTCAGCGCTTGCTGTAAATTTCGAGCCCTCGAGTTTAAATCATCCACATTGGCAGAAATCTGACCTTTTAAGGTTGTGTTTCCATCGATCGTGGCTTGGCTCTTATTGAGATCAAGTGACACTCTAGTGATAGTCTGCTGGAAAGTTTGGATATCGCTTCTGACTCTCGCGATCTGCTGAGTAAGTGTTTTGTTAGCGTTCTACGCTGATGCAACTCTCTGTTGAGCGACTCTCTGCTCAACAAGCACTTGATTTAAAGCTTGAGTAGCTGCAGGAATATCACCGCTAGCCCCGTTGACGTTAGCTGTAAGCTGTTGAATGGTGGCCAGAATATTCGCTATCTGTTTGTTTGCGTTAAGCTGTCGAGTGAATATTGCTTGAGACTGCAAATCTTCAGTAGTTGTCTTGTATGTGTCTCTAGAAGAATTGACATCATAGTTGTAATTTGATATTTGGGTCGGAAGATTGGAAGGTATGAAATTTGGGGAAGGTCCAGTTGGGAAACTTGGAGTTGGGAAAGGATTGGATGAGCCTGTAGGGTAGTTGGGATTGTATCCTACAGAGGGAGTAACGACTGAGCTGGAGCTTGAGTTTAGTACTTGAACAGTAGTAACTTGAGTAGTTTGGGATGTCTGTCCTGAGGATGTAGAAGAAGCCGAAGGGGTGGGACGAACGAATGCACCTGTTACAATAGGTCCACTTGATGAGTTAGGACTATTGCTAACGATTTGGAGAGTCAAGGACCCTTCCGAGTTGTTTGAAGAAGTAGGTAAAATTCCAGCAGCGGGGTTAATAACTGGAACTGGGAAGAGTGTGGTTGATGGATTTATATTGGAAATAGTTCCTGAAGTTTGCCCACCTGAGGTTGTGGTCTGCCCGCTCGAACTAATTGTAATGGTTGTAGAGGAACTGGAACCTTGGGTGGCTGAGCTATCAGCCGACATACTGTTGAAGATTCCTCCTGTTGTAGTAGTTGAACCGATGGGTATTCCGTTCAGTGTAATACTGGAATCAGTATTTGCGTTGACAACAAGTACGATACTCTTGGATTAGAAATTACCTTGATCATCGTAGGCTCTGACATTGACAGGGAACCTACCTGAAGTTTTGGGGATACCAGCGATCACTGGTCCTTGTGATTGGAGACCAGCTGGCAGCCCTGTGAACTCGTAGCCATAACGGCCTGAACCTCCGGCTGCCTTGACTTCGTATTTGAAATCACTGTTGACTTGGGAGTTGAGGATATCATCACAAATTAGCCTAATGGACTGAGAATGAACGACTGCGAGAATTACGAACACATACAAGAGGGTTTTTGGACTCATTATTGAAATTATATTGCCAAACCAAAAATTAGCGTGCATTTATACCATTTCATATTAGGGGGACCCCCGATATGTAAATACTCTCAAACGTAGCATTATGGCTATCTTTTGATCAGAATCGACTCAAATTTGCATTGTAGATTTGTGCTCAATTATTTGGCAACTTATTTCAATCAAATGAGGGGGGAAATGTGTAAAAATATTTTATTTCAGTCTTTTTGGATAGATCAAGCAAGATGATGTTGCTTATTATGGTGTCACTTATCAATACTAACTTAATTAACAAAGGCATAACTTAACAACATTGCTCGATAATGATTTGTATTGACATATAACTCCAGGTCATTTCAAACCGAATCCAGTCGGTGCAATCATTGGTGTAAGTTAGTTTTATGCGTAAGAGAACGACTATATTGCTTTACTTATGGGCAAAATACCAAGGAATTTCATAGAATCTGTAGAGTCTTCCTAAACTTAGACTCTTTGAGCACTGTAGGACATCGGTCAGACGTACTACTATGCATTTATGAAGTTTTTGCCCAGTAATGGAATCTTATTAAATCTACAAGACCATCTTTTCGAAAAAGAATCTTAAAGAACCTCTCCACATAAACATCAATTTCAATAGAAAAGCTCAGGGTTCTTCTTCATCAAGTCCATTAGCTTCATTATTTGCCCTTTATCCCCTTCAGAAAAATCTGCTGGGACGTTATATTCTCTTAGGTCCTAACAAACTGTCTAGCTTTGATTGCGCACTATCTTCCATGTTTGTGTTGATTCCCCTTCTAACTGCCCCCAATTATAAAGTAGAGGGTTAGTGAATTCTTTCCAAGGGTTAATATCGATGACGATTGGGTTGAATAACTCATCGATGTAGATATCAGCAACGTACCTTTGGGCTGTTGAGTTCACTGGTATTACCTTAACTAATTGCTACTGGATAAACTTCAAGAGAAGTTACCTGTACTCAGATTCTTTGGAAATGAGTTCGGAATAAACACATTCACAGTTTCTTTGGCATACGTACACCTCACTGTGGGATTTTATAAAACATCTGAACTCTGTTGCTTTGTGGATTGGAATAAACTTTCTAAGATAGAGATATAAATTTGGTTTGCTAGTTTCCTATTTCTTGTTGTTCCACCAGAAGGGCTAGTAGTCATCGAGAACCTCGCCTATGTACTCGGAGCACTTGAGACTCATAAATATGTCTTCAATATGGTTGCACTTCATTTAATGAAGCCAACTTTTGCAGTCCTTGGGACTTTTCCAGCCTATCTTAACAACCACTCCATCTTTAAATTAGTTAAAAGCACTTTTAACCAGTTCCTATACTTCAGGAAACTGAGGCAAGGTGTTGAGATCAATATCATTGCACTCATCTAGGGCCTATTTTTATACTTACTTTGTAAACAACTATGCAGGCTATTTGAGCTCATTCGCTTATAACTATTAGTAATCGCGCGTGTACCGAGGATGGATGAAAGTGCCATCCTCCAGTAAATAATCATAAAATCGTCTCGATACTGCAAGCGACAGAGTTGGGATACGGTTGGCAGTAAGCAGTTTATCGTACCAGTTATGCTACAATAGTCTGCTTAGATGCTAGTGTGCTGTGAGTTATTGTTGACTCTCCATAGTTAATTCTTTTATGATTTCAGAGACAATAACATTTTTATCGAAGTCAAATCAACTACTTTAGTCTATTGACAACAAATCGATCGACAAGCATTATTAATTAAAACTGCCGACTCCCATAACAATTTTATTTACTGTCCTTCTCCATTGATGTGATTTCGAAATAAAACTTACGTTTAATACTATAATTAATATGGGGAATAAAAGTAGTCAGTTATCAGAGGAGCTGTAGCATCCAAAACTAGGCACTGTCTCCCTCGTCAAATAGACCGAACCTCCTCTCATTGAGAAGAGCTTCCCAGTTAAAAGCTCTACCGAGTCTAAAGATTTCCAGGAGCTGGTGTAGAAGTACAAAAAGCTCGGTTAGTAGGCTCTCTTCCTCCCAGAAAGCACCAAAGTAGAAAATGCCGGGCTCTGTGGTTCCAGTGGCTTCGTCAAAGTAAGTTTAGGTTTTACGTAGGCTCGTTACCCCTTCTACGAATTTTCGTTGGAGAATGAGATCGACGATCGTCGCGGGAACAGCGAGGAATTTAAAGAGAGGGAGATTGTATATTTACTCAAGGCTCTAGTGGCTGCTGGGAAGACAATGGAACCCGAGAAAGCCAGAATAGGGGATATCCGTCCTAAGAATATCCTAATGAATAAGTCAGGGAAGATTAAGTTGTGCTGTCTGGCGACTGCTCCTGGATAAACCTCTGGGTTGACTCAGGCCTACAGCAACTCAGTAAAATCCTACTTAGGTACCACTAATTTTATGTAGCCCCCGAGGAGCTAATCGAATTCTCAAAGAACAACATAAATCCCACTAACATCAGCAATAATAAGGCTGAGGTTTTCAGCATGGGGGTCACTCTGCTGGAGACAGGCACAAAGACAGAAGGCGACTCAATCTACAACTTCCTGGCTTACAAACTTGACTCAAACAAACTCTAAAAATTAAAGGCAGACTTCAAGGAGAAATACAGTCCCTTCCTATCGTACATTGTGCACAAGATGGTGGACTTCGATCCTGTCAAAAGACCCTACGCTTCGTAAGTTGCTGCGATGCTCGAGCCTTATGAATCTGATCTAGAAGACCACAAGGATGTAGTTCTGAATACTGAAAAATCGATTGAAAGTCTGAGAAATTATTACAAAGAGAAGAATAGCCTCTAATCGTATGCCTTTAAAACAATTTAACAGGATATTCTCGGCTAAGCACCCAAACCTAGCGAAGGACCCAAGATCCCCCAATCTAACTTTACTCCCAGCAAGTTCATTTCTAATATAACTATCCAACCACCTCGCCCTTTGTCAGTGCCTCGACCTGGCCAAACAATACTGTTTCCATTGGCGAATGTGACTGAGTCTATTTATAAGCCAACAATAATAGGGCCTGTGACTAAAGTCATAAGAGGAGATACCAAGATTCCTGAGATTCGTTTTAGTTATCTCAACAAAAACTGATCGGACGATAATATCTTAAATAATATTCTTCAAATAATAATAAAACTAACTCTTCGGCCTGTACTATCGGGTTATTTCTACTAATCTAATGCTTCTGAGTTTCTATTCAATGTTCCAACTTAAGTGAGAATGTAATTATTTGAATACAATTTGCGAATACTATTTGCACTACATAATTTATGAGGTTTGTTAGTATTGTAAGATTAAATCATTTCTAACAAATTGGTATTTTCCAAAATAAAACAATCAGCAACCAAGAGATAAGCATGCAATCACTTAATTCTAAGGGCCAATACTACATGTATTGTTGATTACTTTTGAATGCAACTGTCATCCATAAACGCACTTGTGTTCGAAAGTTGTCTGCCTGCAAAAACCATCCTCATTTGCTCCTTGGGTAACTATTTGAGAGTTGATAGAATATCCAGTACCTTATTAAACGTCATGTAATAAGGCAGGTTGAGCGTCATGACACTTCCATCAGGAAACTGAAAGCGGATATCCAGATAGAAGGATCCTCGCTACGCCGGCTGTGTATGGATAATGGCTTTCTAAGGGATGTTGTAGTATGCGAATGTTTTAGAGTCGTCCAGCAATTAGGAGTCATAATAAAAGTTGCAGCCGGGAAATTCAACCAAGAGTTGTGTTATTGGCTGGGTAATGTCTACTTTGACAGGAGTTTTCCCCAAGTAGCTATGTTTTCGCACGTACATATCGGTTTTTTGGTTTAGCATGCCGATAAATTATGAGTGTTAATATTTTAAAAGTAGTTGGCATATACAAGTCGCTGAGTCTGAAGAGAAGCAGCATTTTAGTTAACTTTCGTAGTTAAATAGTCAATTTAAGTTGAAGTATAAGTTAATTTAAATTTTGGAAATAAATATGGGATGATATTTTGATAACTTACTTACTCTTGAAAGA
>JAOXNN020229088.1:0-12941 GCA_028571205.2 Hydropsyche betteni
CACTTCGAGAACGAGACTGAGAACGTGCTGCAGTTGTACAAGCTGATCAGCGGAAAGGACCTCGACCTCACAAACCTCCCCGAGTAGCCCGAATAGTGATTCAGCGTACATAAATCATATAAATAGTCATTTATGTTTGGAATAAGTATTGGAGAAATCATTAAAGCATTCTGCTGGGCTTGGTGTTGACTGTACGATAACTTAGGACAGAGAAGGATCTTTCTTCATGTTATGAGCCTCATAATATTGCTTTTTACGATAATCTCTAATTCTTTCTCTGAGTGCCTCTCTAACCGGATTCATAAGTTATTATATCTAATTATTGGTTTCGACTGATAACGAGCTATTTGTTCTAGGGACTGACCATTTAGCGGTGAACTATTAAATGGGATATTAAATTGCTAACGAGTATTATTCAAAACAAACATTAAAATGGAAGATCAACCTAAGATTAGAGTGGTGGTTAGGAAGCGGCCTCTCACAAGAAAATAGCAGTCCCGAAACTAGGTCGATATCCTCTAAATACGCGATGGTACTTCGGTCGTCGTTCGAGAGAAGAAGTAGAGTATGGATTGATGCAGAGAAAAGGTCGACCTAACCAAATATATTGACTAGCACCTCTTTACATTTGATAATGCTTACGATTAGCGCACAGACAATTCAACAGTAATTAGGATATAACCTAGATCTATTTGGAGTGTGTGCGACCCATAGTCTACAGTGCGTTTCTAGGAGCCAGAGTTACCTGCTTTGCTTATGGTCAGACAGGGTCTGGAAAGACCTATACCATGAACGGAGATCCCTCTGCTAAAGTGGCAGGCATGTACGTTCTATCCTCCCAGGATATTTTTCAACTCAAATAGCAACCCAAGTTCAAACATTTAGGAGTGTCAATAAGCTTCTACGAGATATACTGTGGGAAATTGCACGATTTACTCAATAATAGGCAAGTTCTGCAACTGAGGGAGGACTCCAAACAAAATGTCAATGTAATAGGCTTAACTGAGAAACGAATTAATACGGTCCAAGAGTTTATGCAGGTTATTGAGGTTGGTAGTGCTGTAAGGATAACGTCTCAGAATAGTACGAATGCCGATTCGTCTAGATCTCATGCGATATTACAGATAACTCTACTTTAACATAAGAAAGTGTTTGGAAAAATATCTTTTATTGATCTGGCTGGGTGTGAAAGGGGTGCTGATACGATCGACCAGAACAAACAGACTAGGATAGATGGAGCTGAGATTAATAAGTCGCTATTGGCACTCAAATAGTGTATTAGAGCGTTGGACAACGGTAAGGGGCATACTCCTTTCAGAGGCAGTAAACTTACAATGGTTCTCAAAGACTCTTTCGTTGGTTTCTGTAAGACACTGATGATTGGCAACATCTCTCCAAATGAAAGTGCCTGTTAGAATACTCTAAACACTCTGAGATATGCTGATAGAGTAAAATAGTTGGAGAAGGGAGGACAGAAACCTACCAGCAAATAGGACCAGCTAGCCAAATAACTGATGCTTCCCCGTATGCAGAGTAAAATATTACTTAATAGTAGAAAATAAGCAATCAGTCTATTACTCATAGGATGATGAGAGCTTAAACTAGGAGAAATTATTCCCTTAACCTAGGAAACAATAGATTTATAATCCCAAAATGGAGGAGGAGCGGCTACCGACTGCCAGATAGCAACCTAGTGGACGGCGTGCAATAAAATCCTAAATGGAGGAGGAGATTTAGAATATGAATGTTAATAGGCTATCGAAAGTAACTGTCGATAAGCCTATGCTATCCAACTATCGATCTACTGCTGAGAGACAGAGTAAAAGCCTCAATCAATCCCTGCAACATCCAATTTTCCAACGGAACCATCCAAACCCGTCTCACCATCAAGTACCCCAGCCAATCCAACCACCTGCTAGTGTGAGCCTATCAAAAGGACCCATAACCAACGAGTAATACAACTATTGCTAGCAACTACTATAGGATTTCAGGGTGTGGCAGCCTCGGTAGAGAGTGTAACTGCATCATATGAGCAACCGATACCAGTAGATTGGTAGTTTTATCTCAAAGGAGCAATAATAAGTATTGGAATTGCATAAAGGTTAGCTGCAGTTTGAGAATGACTACTTCGGATAGTCATTAAAAATGTACAACCAGATCTTTCAGCAGAACAGACCTGCTGAATAGCTATATAACTACGCACATACACTCTAATCGATGCTGGATAGGAAGGTTGCATTGATATGCCACTTAAAAAATAAACTAGGGAATTTCAAGTATCATCTTAAAGAGCATTAATCGTGCTCTACAAGGCTAAAGACTGCTGCTGAGATGTTTTCGAGAGAGGATGA
The DNA here is from genome assembly GCA_028571205.2 of Hydropsyche betteni. NCBI lineage: Eukaryota > Metazoa > Arthropoda > Insecta > Trichoptera > Hydropsychidae > Hydropsyche > Hydropsyche betteni. The sequence goes on from JAOXNN020229088.1 coordinate 2,352, forward strand.
CGAGGTATCTCTGCTGGATTCTGTCAATGAAGACGAAGAACTCTTTATGAAGCCTCCACCCAACGATTTTTACTTTAACTCTCAATAACAATACAATCAGTATGGTGGTTTTGCAGCTCACCACCCTTCCAGAGCATCCTAACCGATCTGTCAGCAACACAATATGCTGGATGGCTGCTCTTCAAATATGGTTCGACCAGTTCCAACCCATAATCACAACACTCGTTACAGTTTGAGCGTCAATATGCAACGTTCCAACGGTCTATTCAGTTAGAACCAATTTGGACATGGAAATAGGCAGTTTGGAAGGATGAACAATTGAATTACAAAACTGTCATTTTAAATCTATCGTTAATATAATAGAAATTAAAGAACATTTCAAAACACTCATCAATGTCACTACTAGATAGCCTCAGCAGTCTTAGCACTGCCAAATCAGATTGTTCGGAGAGTGGCAGCCTCAGCCATTAGAGTATGGTGGGGAATCTGCATACCTACCTAGACTCCATTATCTTTGGTGCCGGTCAACCTGTCAGAAAGGTACCCTTTTAAATCATTTAGAATAGCACCAGTTCTTCAGATCTTTAGCAACTTTCATCGAAAGTAGTGCTAGCCTGTGATTAGGGAAACTAGTTAGTTGAGGCATAGATGCCAACGGGAGAAGAAATGCTGTATAGGTGTGGTATCACCAAGCACATGCTTCGATGCCAGGAGTTCATTTCTGAGGAAGAGTTGGAGCGTCCTGAGCTTAGAGAAGAGCTTATTGTCTGGATTGTGAAACTGCACGCCAAATCGAAATTCAAATTCTAGGCGCTTTACCGTGCAGTCCGCATAATCGACAGATACCTCTGTAAGGTCAATCTATCGGCAGAAGCTTATAACTGTCTTGGAGCCACTGCTCTGTGGATGGCTGTCAAATTGGAAGAACCCTATCGCCATAAACTCGCTGAATGGGTGTCCGCTGTAGCTGAGGGAGTGTCAGCTGACAGCATAATAGATATGTAAGCATAGATAATGTAAAAGTGTGACTATCAACTTGTTGTTCCTAATGTATATTCCTTCTTCGAAATAGCTCTGACGTATGTTCCCCTTCGGAAGCGCACTTGGTCTCTCTGTCACTATCTGTTAGAGTTGAGCATCCAAGAAAGCAAATATATGTGCTTCGCTACTAACGTGGTAGCTGCTGCTGTGGTTTACCTTGGAGTACAAGCATTAGACCCTTCGACCTGGAACTAAGTTCTGATCCATGCTTTAGGAGTGAGACTATCGGAGGTGAGGAACTGTGCCCGGTAGCTTCTAGAGACCACAAAGCTGACCCAAAAGTACGCAGGGAGCACTTCCTTCCGTAAATACTCCAAATCGAAATACCATAAGGTGGCCTTAATTAAGTTTTGAACTGTGTGGTGCTTTAATATATGATTCTCACATACAATCAGTTGATTTAACCTTTGGCTGTGCGATCGACTAGCCACAGCAAAACACTCCTTACTTTTTAATATGTTATATTGTCAAGGTCTCCAGCTACTAGCTTCTTGTTCAGGAGAGGCATAGAGTTCACTATTAGTTGCTACTACCAGCCCCATCCTTGTACGTTCTTCTCAGATGGTACTTCCACTATTCCGTATACGGTTCTTCGACCTTCTTTCGAGGTCTTTCCTCTCAGAAACAGCAGTTCGCATACTATTTTAATGCTGATGAGTAGCTGGTGATTGACTGCCACCATCTACTGTTGAGCCTATTCGATGCTGTTGCAGTTATCCACCAATCTCTTGTGCACTTAAGCTAGGATTAAATCTAGAGCATTTAGTTCGCTGGCTTTCTACTTCAGTTTGGAGATGATACGCTTCTGTATGGATCTGAACTCTAGGGTGGTCTGTTAGAGAGTCTTCTCTAGGGATTACAAATTCCTTCTGGTTTTGAAGTGGGTTTCCGTAATTATAAACAACTACTCCAGTGGTACTTTCTAGATTGATAGTTAGATTCCGAGCTTTTAACAACGACTAATGAAGTCTATCAGAGGTAGGCATAGTGCTTCATAGTATTAACTCTGGATTTTGTACTTTGATGAGTTTTTAGATGCTACAACAGCCACCTACACTCCACTCGACAGTGTTAGACAAATTGTCCCTGAAGGTTGTTATGCTGCTGACCACTTGAACTACTTATAGAATTCGGAGTACTAGGTTATAAGGAAGGTACCTTCGGAATCTATTTGTTCGCGATGAGAATAACCTTATGCTGAGATTTCTCCACCTTAGAACCAGTATTCTTTACACACTGAAAATCAAATGGAATCTGGAAGATTGTTTTGGCCTGTTTCGGCTAGCTACTACCAGTGGCTACATAAACACATTATTACATTTAGTTTCGATAGTGTAAGTGGCTGAAATATCAACTATTTGAGCATACGGGAACTTATTGTTTAATGCATAAATGCTAGCTCGAACTGTATGCTGTCGACCTATAACAATCTAATTGAGGGGCTGCTCAGCCATGTACAGGTTAGTGGGCAGATCGAAATATATCTGAAGATTACTGATTTTTTATGTTTCAGTCTCTATGTTAAAGAGATAATACCCACTAGTAGCTACACTTCCAATACTCTTATCCGTCCATTCTCCGAAAATAGGCTTTACTTATTCTATACATAGTTATCCGTCCAGTTTGACTGTAGTCTTTTCACTGTTATTCTCAGCTAGGAGGAGGCAATAGAGGCTCTTCCAGCCTTCCCTCCTGACGTCTTTTACACTATTTTTTACAATCTGGCGATATCCTGCTATATTTATTTAGGGTCGATCTATGCGTTTACCTAACTGATATTCTGGATTGGCATTTAGGTGCCTAAATAACAGATATCTAGGGTGCCTGCATCAGTTAATATCACCAGAAACCCTTTCTTCCCCTCTATCGAAATAGTTTCAATTGCTATTGGTACGTGAGAGCACTTTGCAGCCCACACCAACTTCCCCTTATTATAAATGTAAAGATGCTGACTGAAAGTACCCAGCAGGATATTGTATCCATCGCTCGTCTATACCAACTTTGAGCATGAGATTTAGTTTTCGATGTGTTTGCTCTCCTCTATCTGACTATTTTAATTTACTACCCAGTAACAATTGGTACCAACACACACTATCTCATCAGAATACTTGGGGGTGTACAGATGGATGTTCATAGTTTATCCGAGGACAGTACGCCATTGTTACATATTGGAGTTCATCATTACTAGTTACTAACCGTCCATGAAATACAGTGCATTACTCTTTAAGGATCGCTAATAACTGTAAATGGACTCACTAGCGTTAATCTATAACTTGAATATAGGGTTGAGATAGTGCAATTAACTGTTTAGACTGAGAGCTATGAGGGGACTGGGGATGAACCCGAAGCAGGGGGATGGCAGCTGCTTCTCGATGCTTTTCGATATGAGATTGTTCGATGAAGAGGAGCCTTTCCCTAATGATAGAACTATTAGCTTGCGCAAGAGTAAAACTCCCAGCGAGGGAGCACTATTTACAGTAGGAAGCAGTTCACCTATCCTTATCTGCACTATTGGTTCTTCAAAGTTAGTTTAGAAGATGATATCCCTTTAGGAGAATGGTCGACTGCTAGTTTTATATATTCTGAGAATACCTGAGAAGTTGGCTACAGCTATTCTCGGTTAGGTTTCAGAGTCTAGATAGCCAACAGCAAGATGCTTGTTATCGTATGCATCAGGGTAACCAAGTTGGACAGACCAAAGTACTTTTAAATCGAATAATGACATAACCTATAATACAACAATCAATGTTGATTTCATTAGGATACCAAATAACTGTTATTATTAAGTTAGCTGTTATCAGAACCAATATCAAATGTCTGGAATATAGGCAGTACACAACAAAATGATTAATGAAGCTAGTCTTAAATGTATAATTAATGTTATAGAATAGGAGCTGTAACACCCACCACTTAAAACAGATTTCAACTCGCCTCTACAATCTCTATCCTGCCTCTCAGAATTTCTACTATGCTCGATTCGTAAATGAAGCTGCTAATAATGATAATGTTAGTGTCTTCAGCATAAAGTATGATGATCAGAAACAATACGATAACTAGGAGGAGCATCTAAGAAGGTTTTATAAGGAGAGTGAGTATCGTGGGAAAATGTTTACAGTGAATGAGCACTACTTCTATCATCAGCAAATACCTCTCCTGTTTCATAAATAAGTGCTTAAACTACATATTAACTGGAGATAACGTAGACATCGGTTAGCACACAAGCGACTTAAAATGGCTTTACGGGATTAATCGGGGTAGGCGAAGCAGAACAAAGTGAAGAATAAGGAAGGGAAGGTAGAAACCTCCCAGATTCTGAAAGATATCTCTGAGTACAACCCTGGTTCAAATAAATACTACATGAAGCCTAATAGGCTGCCCCATACCCGAAGGTAACTTGAGTAGTCTAGTTTGTTGTCTATGCAGCAAGAACTCAAGAAGCTACTGTCAGGCTGTAGCTTCATTCAAGATTTGTCCATAAGTCATGAATAACCTGCTATAAAGCCGTATTCAAGGTAGAAGATTATGGGGACCTTTAATTTTCGGAAGAAGGATAAGGATAAACCTAAATTTACTGCGTAGCCGCCCAAATAGAAGATAACTCTCAATTTGCAGCAGTTCAGTAGTGAGAGGCAGAAATCAAGCAGCAATTTGGTGTTCAAAGTGAGAGGCATCAAATATGGATCAAATAGTACTGACCTCCAACATCGCTAATCTACCTCCTATAAAACTACTCGCTCAACTTCGGGGCTTAGACAGATAGAGCGCTGCTAGAGTGGAACCCGTGTCAAGATTCAGAGGAACCCTTCATCCTAGAACAAAATAAGAATAAAGTCACTGAGAGTACCCTCAGTTTAACTAAAAAGAACCCAATAAGGCAAATAATTCATCGATCAGCAGATCAGTAGGCATCTGAAGAGTATCTAGCACAGCTAGTTTAGAAGCTACAACACTGTAGCACTAAAGGGAAAGCAACAGAAGAATTTCCTAACTCTAAACATACAACCCAACCCTATAAAAGTGATGGAGGAGAAGGCCAGGCTTATACTAGGAATGAAAGCACTATGATTTTGGATTGCAGTGTCATCAATTTATCATTGAACGTGTAAGGCTTTGTAGAACTAGCCTGGTTTCTTCCGGTTGAACTCCTAGAAGTAAGCCTGCCACATCTCCAAGTTAACGGGGAAGTAGCTTTGGTTCATTAGATCTGTCATGGAGGTTGTTTGAGGTCTGTACTCGAAATAGTCCCTAAAGTTCACAGATACTGTAGCCAACCAACCCTAATTTTTTCTTAAGTCATCTTTGACAAATCGGTTGAGGATGGGCGCATAAAATCTACAATTGCTAACCTTACTGAGTATATTCCTGAAGGAGGGGTCGTGTCTGTATTAGGTACTGGTTACATCTTAATGATTGGTGCGATGGGCTCAGTTGACTAGGTGAAATATAGAGAGAACTCGAAAATCTTCGACTTGTAGAGATCACGCCCAGCTATTTTACCTCGGAGTTCGTATACAATTATTGACGACTTCTTTTTGTCGAGCAACTGTATTTAAGACTCAGTTAGGAGGCTCCGGAAGTCAGAGTTTTAGAGAGAGATCGCTGACTGAGCATTATAGATGCTTAGTTCCTTACTGATGGCATTTGAACGAAGGATTTAAATTTAGCGCTCTATCTTCGACCCGCTGACAGCATCGCTGGATTTTCTTCCATGCTACCTGTTGGAGATCATTTATTTAATAAATATAGTATTATCAAATTGTCCATCTAATTGAGTATTCACAATTTGTACGCTATTCATATTCATTACTAATACGACTGAATTAACATTTAAGAACAAGCGATCAGGGAGAGAAAGGATGTCTGGTTTACATCCTATTCCTTCCAGCTCTTAGCTTTATCTATAACTGGTTAAACTTAGCCTGAGAACGCAGTAGCTGCTCAGTAATAAGCCTTCTAAATCTGGGCTGTTTCTCAATCTCCAGAACCAGCATCAGATTCTCGAACTTCATTGCTAAATACTGTAGTCTAGTCACCAGCAGCATCTTCTCGTCTGACATACTTGCTGGTTCTACCTCCTCTGCAATTTCAAAGATAGTTCGTTTCTTTACGAGAGTTAGCTATTTCTGTTTTTTGAGCTACCTGTTGGGAATAGTGTTCGGTGTGAGGAATGGAGAGAGGGTGGGTGATGAAACTTAGATTAGGACTCGGGAGAACTAGAGTTCGCTCTAATCCAGGCTCTGGTTACTCTTTACGGGAGAATGTTCGGGAGAGTTGTTAGTGATTTTACGGCACATTGGACACGGAATTTTTATGTCTGCTACAAATAATCGGAGCTTTTGGTATCTACTACGACTTATAACAGTTCCACATAGGATTGAGGGTAGCATTTGATTGGCACAGCTCACCATATAGAACAGAAGACAATAGTACATGAACTGATAGTATCCACCATAAGGCTCCAAGGCTATAAAGTTCTAGTATATTCCATATTGGAAGTTATTGAATAAGTATTAGAAGTAGGCTAGACGTATATTTTAGAACTTCTTTGTCTCTGTAAACACCACCATACTGAACAACACGAAACCTGTCAGTACGATAAATATGTTCAAAAGGAGAATTGCCTGGATGACAATCACTCTCCGAAGTAAAAAAGTAATTAGGTAAGGGTTGGAAGTATACTACAGATACCGGATGAGTTGACACCAACATAGGAATACCGATATCCCTCCTCCTGCTAAACTACCCAGGCACATTAGCAGCATGAGTATGTTCCATATTCCCAGCAGTTTGACAGTTTGCCCAAAAGAGAGACTGGAGAATGGTTAGCCTGTTGTAATTCCAGTTATTACTATTGGATTCTATTTGTAAAGGGAATACCGTCTGAAAATTGACCTAAGTGTAAGTGCCATTAGGAACAGACCAGCTATTTTGCCTATTTGCGGTGGATCGATATTAAAATGGTGGGAGTTTGGCAGCTGTCTAATTTTTAAATTCCCTTCCCTCTTGTCGTCCTTCTGATCTTTACTATTGCTGTCACCGAACCACCTCCTGTCAGTCGTAAAGTTGGTCTTAACGAAATCAATGTCTATTTTGACTGACATCAGAAATTTCTGCTTTATTTGGAAGTCCATTATCAAATTCATCTCCTGCACACTAGCCGTTATGTTCTGCAGGTTGAACATGATCCTCATGCTCTTTACGTTGTTCAAATACTCTTTTAGCTTCAAAGTTAGTGGACCTTCTATTAACTATGCTAGCGTATAACTGTTGATATCCACCTCGCCATTCCTGAATATCCGTTTTATCTTGTGCTTTGAACTGTACAGTTGCTACTCGTCAACGGGATAGAAGTTAAGTCCGTTCACTCCACTGATGGTGTCAAGAGTTCGATTAAATAAATCGCTCACTTCCTCCAGTGTCCTATAATCGTGAGTGCGCCAGGTAAACACAGTGCTTCCCTCGTAGATGTCGAAAGAGTCATGAGCCAGCACATGGTAGTTAAAGAATATTTGGACTTGCCTTTGTTGAGGGTTAGTGGTAAGCATGCTAGCTTGGACGGCCAACGTGGCTGAGATGATCATAAGAGCAGTGAGGAGGATTTCCCAGGGGAAATCTCCATACTTGCGATACTTCTGTAATGGGGAGAGGGTGATTTAGTCTAGGAGCCTTTGCCTCTGAGGGTTAATCTACTCAGTCTCCAGATCTTAGAATGAAGGAAAGTTGAATTTTATTTAAGACGGGTCTTTCTATGGCGAAGATAGCGACTAATTTAAGATCATCCGAAAAATTTAAACTATTGACGAACTAGGTCATTTCGTTACGTCATCGGTGTTTTTCGAGAGAATTCTGTTAAAAGGTAATGGGCTGCTTGATTGCCAGGGTATTTAGTTTGGATGGGAAGTATCCAGTTGCTAAATGTTGTGCTTTGCATACTAAGTTTTAATCAGTTGTAATCTCCAACATAATCTTATATTAACATTTTACTTAATTTCGCTAGTCACAGTACTGATTGGTTGCTGAGGCCTATTGCTAGAAAGCAGAGAGTGAAGAGTTGTTAATAATAAAGGAAAATGGATAGTGTATCTCAAATCGTTCGAAGATCAATGGAATCTCACAGAAAGTTTCTGGAGCTCAAGGATATGTACAACAAGCTACCAATAGTGTCAGAAGAACTGTCGAAGAGGTACTCCAATATCGATGAGATTATACGCGAGTACCATCGAGAATGCAATTCTACGATTGAAAGCTACAAGCAGAAAATGATGTACGAAATGGAAGGACTCAAGCTGTCAATGAAGGATGTCAATTAACAGAACGCTCATACGAGCGCTCAAATGCAGGCTAAGCTTCAGGTTGCGATAAATGTGGAGAAGTTGATAAGGGAGAGCCGATAAAAGCTAATGCAAGCTAAGAAAGATTTGATGACTGTTCTGAGTCAATCAGGTGAATGATAGCTGTATGGTTTATATTTGAAATCTTTTATTATAATTAAATGCAGAACAAGAAGAAATCTAAAACTTAAGATTATAGTGAATTAGAATGTTTGAGTTAAAGTTCAACTAAAAAAGCAAAGACAGGCCCATTAAAGATGATTGTGCGAGTGATTTAACAATGTTTTGCATGGAAATATGATCAAACATGTCGTTATTGAATCATAGTCGACAAGAGCCACACACAGCCAAATCGGTTGTTTTTAAATAATACAGGGTATTTCGTCTTTCTTGCGCATAACCCGGACTCAGGCAGCCAAAGAAAACACGTAAACAGCGTGTTTTATTGACCCACGCAGTTTAAGCAGCTTTTAAATACAAGCGTGTTATTGCAAGCAAAGACACCTAGTTGTAACAGTTCGTAGCCTACATATCATAGCTCAATTATGACTGAAGGCAACGCCTTCGAGATTCGTTCCTTGTCTGCCTACGATAGCTTGTTTCCACTAAGGCCAATGTGCTCCAACTTAGCCAACCTCGTCAAGTGCATTGCTCCTTTGCCTCCTATCTTATTGCGGCCTAAGCTGAATGTCGGTGTACTTAGATCTAGTTTCTTCAGATTTGCCATAGTCGATATGCATAGAGCCCCTTAGTCTCCGATGTTGTTTTTGTCTAATTTAGAAGAGGAATACCTGCGACCAACCACTGCAGATGAGTGAGTCTGGAGAGATATGCAGTGCCACTATCTCCGATGTTATTGTCAGCTGCGTAAGACTTGGTTTACAGACAAATAGTATCTCAAGTTTCGACAGCGACGACACGAACCACATCCCCAACTCTCCCAATCGATTATACGCTGTATAAGCATGCATTTACAAATGTGAAGAGTCCGAAGGTTGATGAGTTGTGCAAAACCTGCTGCCCCCATATGAGTGATGTTATTTTCATCTGCGTTGAGATAATAACTACTGACGTAGAGTTATTTTAGGCTGACTATTTTTGAAAGTTATTTTACTCCGTTGTCGCCTAAGTTTGAGTTGTGCAACAAGAAAATCTATAACTGTGCCAGCTTTGAAGCGATTAGAGACACATCCTCTAGCTGAAGAGAGCTTTGGTCTGAGTTCAATGCTGGTGTTACTTAAGGAGAGCATTTGCAGTTTCTTCAAGCTGCACAAGTGCCTGACGCCTTTACTTCCAATATTATTGTTCACTATTTTGTTCGATTAGTACTTAACCTGAGTCGACAAAGACTATGCATTCGGGAAATGTGAAATGCCCCAATATCTCCAATACAGTTGTCTTCTGCAATTACTCGCATTCATACCTAACTCAAGTAGTTACAGCCCGTTTAACCTGGATAGACTGGCTGCTCCTTGATCTTCTATTCTATTAAAGTCTGACTTACGATACACCTACTTAAAAACAGGAATTGTAATTATGCTAGTTTCGACAAGTGAGATGCGCCTTCGCCTCCGATGCAGTTCGACGCTGCTTCAGTAAATCCGTACATAGATAAAGAGTCTGCAGATTCTGCAGTATAGACAGGTAGGCAGCTCCTTCGTCTCGCACTATGTGACCGCCTGTATTACAAAACATGTACTGAGGTCGAGTGACTGCAGTCCTATTATTCTCGAAATTTCTCTTGCCCCCTGCTCCTTGATGTAGACTCGACTTTTTGCAAGCGATCTTAAGTCAAGGTGTTTGAGAGATTACATGCGAGAAACATACACTGTGCCTCTCCACTCGTTGCCTGTAAGATTATAATGCAGATCAATCGAGTATTCAGGATTTTGAGTTGTAAGACACGACTTAGCCTTTCTTGTAATTTTTAGTTTTTAGATATTAGCTCCCAACAAAGAAAGTCTTTGGATGTTTGAAATTCTTTCATCTTCGATTTATTAGGTTTTGCTCTACAGACAACGCATTTTACAATATTTTTGTTTAAATTAACGCCAAGTTTTAATTTGCAATAGTGGCGCTTAACATATTGATTCGCTCGTTTTAGACTATTTGTTTTTCTGTTCTAGATTATCTACATGCCTTGTTACAAGTAAGGGTAATTGTAGGTAATTGCTTTGCATTTTAAAGATGTTGCTGACTAGTTCTTTCTTGAGCTGTT
>JAOXNN020229104.1:0-12939 GCA_028571205.2 Hydropsyche betteni
AAGTGGATCTTTGCGGATTTTAAAATTATTGGCGGTGAGTTTGAAGCGCGTTTTCAACATCCTTCACTTTTGAATATAGAATAAAATAAAATGAATTAATTTTATTAAATTTACTTGAAGATTTTCCGTACACTTGGGCTTCGTATAACAATATATGATTATATGATTCCTCAAAAACATCCAGTAATACAAATCTGTATTATACAAGATTCGAAATTCATATATAATTCGGGATTTCTTCCCGAAAAATTTCGAAGTTTGTTACTCCTTTTTAAAAGAAAATACAGAAAAAATACATTTACTTATGTAGATTGAATGTATTGTATTATAAAATAGATACTTAAATTAAACTTCTTAATGTGTTTTAAATGTAATTTATGGATTATAAGCACATAAAATCTTAACGAATTTTGTACGTAGTTTTTGCTTGAGGGTTGTTGGGAGGTTATGTTTGACAATTTTTGGAAATAATTCTTCCTTAGATCATCTAAATTTATATTATGCTAACAATTCAGATGTCAAAAGGTGCTACTGTTCAACATATAAATCTGAAACTAGTTTGGATATGATCAAAAATTGATAAATATAACTGCAAACTATTAGTGAAAATCCTTAAAAAAAATAATTCACGCACTTATAATGAATACAAATTCGTCAATAAACAATTTAAGTACCCTAATGCAACATCACCTAATAAATTTTTAATCGTTTTTTTTTCTAAAATCGTGTAATATAAAACGCGTTGTACAAAAATAGATCACAATTCATCAACCGTATTATATCAAACACGAGAGCATAAATATCGTAGCGTAATATCGTTTTTATATATAAAACCGTGTTATACGAGACCCGAATGTATATTGATCTAATCAAGATGCAAAGCCTAAACATATTATACATCAAAACGAATTCTTAACATAACACATTTCGGTATCATATCACACACGCAATTTGCATATTTCGATTCGATTCTTCGCCGACGCGAAACTTCCACAAACCCCAACGACACGAAAAACTTTTAACCGAATTTCTTCTTCGTCTTCGGTGCTAGTTTGTCGTTAGTTGCCCTCGGGGTTGAACCAAGATCTTGCGGTGGACTATGACGAAAGTTTGCGGGAGAAAGTTCGCCCACACACCACCCACTATTGTACACGCTAACATAATAATATATTTTTGTAGTATTTCTGCATTTTTATATGTATAAGGGTGTTGCGTTTCGTGTAAGTTTGAGTTATGTGGATGTTTTTTTAGTTTGACAGTTTTTTTGTAGGTTATGTTAGGGTGGACAGTTTAGAGGTTGTTGAAAGTTTCGATTTTTTCGAAGAGTTCGATGTAGTTTCAAACTGGTTTGGTCTTATGACGAATATGTGTATCATAATTTATTTGTGCGTAATAAGCGTGTAAATTATTATTTTTTTAACGTGTAATTTAGAAATTATATTTATTAATTTTTAACCATTAATTTCGGGTTTATATGATATCCAATAGCATCTTTTTATATCTGAATTGTGAACATGATGTAAATTTAAGCGATCTAAGGGAAAATTATTTGTGAAAATTGTAAAACATAACCTCCCAACAACACAAGTAAAAACTACGCGTGAAATTCGTTAAGAAACCTAATTTACGGACTTATTATACAAAAATTACGCGCAAAACACATTAAGAAATTTAATTTAAGCACCTATAATATCTAATACATAAATGTATATTTCCTGAATAATTTATCAAAAAAGGGATATAAAAAAACTTCGATATTATTCCGGAATGAAAACCCTAAATTTGTATAAACTTCAAACCTCGCATAACACGGATTCATATTACACAACATTTTCATGGAACCATACGACCCTCGAGCACGTATTATAAAATTACACATTTTCTTCGATGAACAACATGTCCTCCACAATAAAAAATAATTGACTCAAATTTTAATCCAAAAATTTTCATACAGGCGAAAAGGATCGATGAGGATCGGAAAAGGAGCAACAATCCTCCTTAGTTAGGGAACGGAAGGGTTTCGGGTGGGCGGTTTGATTTGGCGCTTTGTCCGCCTCGGGCCAAAGAAGACCCACCCCCAAATTATATATACCTTGTGATATTTGAACAATGGAAACGATATGGAATTCGCGGCTCGGAGAGAACGCGGAAAATTCTATGCGAGCTTTCTGGGAATTTCCAATAAAATTCGCTCCTTGTTTATTTTGCAACATCGCCCACGACTATCATGATTGCGCAACGCAATAAGATGGCTGCGTATATTTTTTTTACAAATAATACAATATTCACGTTGTGAATATGTTTACTGTTTTTCGAATTTCGTTCCGATATCACGTCACGAAGCGTATTTGAATAAATCATGAGTGTCGGAATATTATAAAATAAATTTCTCCAATATGAACCATTCAAAAAGGGAAGATATTAATTGTATTTTAGTTTTGATCATATTCACTTTGATAAAAATAATTTGTACCTATTACGATTACGCACTTTTTTTCATAATTTCTGACTTTTTTTGAAATTTCGTATTCATAGCATCGAAGAAGCTTAAAAAGATTTTTTTTATCTATCTAAATCACATAATAAAAACTAATCATTTGAAAATAACAAATATTGCTAATTACCCTTCAAATCTAATAATATGTATATTGTACATTCATATTTGATGTCAAAATGTAATATGATGTATTACAATATAAAATTTTGGTTTTAATCGTTAAAAAAATTCTTTTTTTTTATATTGTACCATAAGAATGCCATATGAGTAAATTTTAAATAAAAAATGTTGGAAATAAAACGTGATTTATCGTGACGTCGTTGAGACTTCAAACAAAACTGCAACATAACAAAAATTTTATATGGCAAAACTGATGAAACTAAACGAAATATCATAGTTTACACTATAATTTACAAAAAGTCTCGATGAAATTAAATCTAAAATAGCTGAAATAAAGGCAACAAACAGACTGAGGAGGTTAATCGTTTGTTCTTTGAAATTTAATACTTTGCACTTAAAAGTTTGATACTTTGCAATATAAAACTATTGCGAATTTTAAACCTTTTTATTTAAAGCCTCAACACTTCACACAAATTTAAAAAAGTGCATATCAGTGGACAGAGTCTGATTTAAAAATTTAAAAAAAAAGAAAATCTCTCCATTTTTATATCACATTATCACATGCAAAAAAACTATAAATCCAGAAATAGTCCAAACATATGAAAATCTGGAGGGGACGACGTAACGTGCAAATCGTTAAATTTTAAATTGTTAATTAATTAAATATTAAAACGTAAAATATTCAAACCAAAGTGCATTTATTATATATATATTCCCCATTCGAAAACTTCATAATTTTTCACTCGAGTCACTTAAATCGCCCTTCTGGCACAGCGTCTCGATTTTTTCATCCAACATTTCCAATATTAAACGAGTTCCATTCACGAGAAAGAAACGGAAACCCTCCCCGAAACTCGAAGATGCTGAGCAAGCGTCGGCTAATTTCTGGATCCCGCCCATCCCGAAATGATTAATTGATCCCGTCCGGGGATAGATTGCGATTCCTCCGCCGAAAGAACATTCGCGAACCTCAGATTTCGAAATTTCGCGAATGTTTTCCCGCGGCATAATTCGATCGCGCAGTTCGCAATCGAATTACTACATTGTGCGCCGGCTTAAACGAAGCTTTTACAAAAGGTAAACTTAATTTGTGCAGGGGAAATCGAGTCTTTGATCTCGTTTCCCTATAGTGGGCCGGGTCTTTGCAAAGTGGATGTGTCAACGTATATCCAAACTCGAGTTTAAATTGGACGCAAGGGCGAGGTCTGTGTTCTGAATTACGTGTTGGGGTCCTAACCGCCCATTCTCTCCGTGTGTGTAGTGTCCCTTGATGTCGTGGGCGATCGTATCGCTTGTTGCAATATGATTCTTATGGGAAGATTGTGTTTAACTTAATTAAAATGTTGCTTTTGAACCGTCGCTGGGATGTGTTGGGGTCCATTAGCGAGTTGCTTAGTATACTTTGTGAATGAAATTAGGTTTTCCGATCTGAAAATTACAATGGGTTGTGTTTGATTTGAGGTTATGACACCAGTAGTGGACTGTGTGTTTTTGATTTGTCATGTTTCAGAAGAATGCAAAAATTTGAATTTTTCAAGATGATAATCATTCAAAAAGGGTATGAAGTAAGAGGGTATGAGGTAAAGGGTATGAGGGTGTAATGAATAAGCTTCTTATATCGCACCTTTGTATAATAACCTTAATTTTTAAGTTTTTCTGAAAGATGATCAACTATAGGTATTATACGTGTACATAATCTACTACCGGTACCGTTAATATAATTGAATTTAGTTGTTGGATTTTAATGTGAAAATAAATCTTTCAACGATTCAATTTTCAATGTAAAATTTATTTCCGAGTTTTTGCCTTAAACGGTACGACCATTTCATTCAATTGAGTACGGTTTATTGATCTTCCCCGTTTGTCCCTAAGCACTTAAAGTATACCTACATTCAAAACTATAAAAATTCAAGTTTCATTACATTTTAATCCAGTGAAAAACCTAACCAACTCGATTTTATCACAACCAACATCTTAATCCAACCCGAAACAAACTCGAACCACCCAAAACTTGACCACAATTACAAAACTTGAATCAAAAACAACTTTGGACAAATCCCCTATATATAATCGCGGATTTCTGTGTGTCTGTCTGTCTGTTCGTTCGAATGACGCTCGCGACTTTTTCACGAATATGATCTTTAAGCATATACAGTTAACGTCTATAATATGATGCTTATTACGTTCGCAACTTCGATATTCTATTATGGTCTTTATGCGTATACAGTTAACGTATGTAATATGATGCTTATTACGCTTGCGACTTCGATTTTCTATTATGTTCTTTATGCGTATACAGTTAACGTCTATAATACGATGCTTATTACGTTCGCGACTTCAATTTTCTATTACGGTCTTTATGCGTATACAGTTAACGTCTATAATACGATGCTTATTACGTTCGCGACTTCAATTTTCTATTATGATCTTTATGCGTATACAGTTAACGTCTATAATACGATGCTTATTACCCACTGCCTCCGGCTTTGCCTATTTGTCACAAACAACAAACGAACTATTTTGATCGTTTCGGATTTTCACATTCTATCGTTTTCCATTCTTTAACAAACCACAGCCGATGCTATTAACATCGGGCCTATCTACCACCCTTACATAACACCACCCAAATCCGATTCTCCCCCCTCGGATCCAATCCCAACCATACAAAACCGAAACTATGAAGCAGCATCGCCCAACCTGGGCATAGGTTTTAATCTACCTTGACTGGCGCGGCAATGGAGTGAGGCAACGGTGCGTGCTCCTCGGAGGCTGCGGGTGTGTGTGTGTGCCGGTGATCGATAAAATTCGGGCCCCAGCTGTGCGGTGCGCCTCTGGACCCCCGGGCCCGGGAGAGGGGCGCAGGCCCTCCGGGGCGGAGTGCCCGGGACTAGAGGGGGGCGCAACACCCGTTGCCTGGCAACCGAAAGCCCGAGAGGAAGAGGAGCTCCCGGACCACGCGAACTCACTGTACCCTCTGTGCTATTATGTGATGCTTGCTGTTTATTATTTGAACAGGTATTTACGTGTGGGTGGGGGCGTTTTGAGTTTTTGGATCGGCGTGGTTTTGATGTGTGGGTGGTTTGTGCGATTTTGTTTGTCTGTATGTATGTCACGGTTCAAGTGTGAATTTTTGTTTGTTTACACGTATACTAGTTTGGGTATACCCGAACTATCGATTTTAGTTTGAATGTTAACTGTTAAATTTCACTAAAATGTAATTGCGTCTAAACTAAAAACATACGTTATAAGTATCATACTTGGGTTAGGTTGGGTTAGCTTTTTAGCTTGAGTTGTAAAAACGTGTTCAAAACAAACTTTCGAAGTTCAAACTGACACGTATTACGCGTATTTCTCGATCATTATTTGAGATATCAATTTCCATCTTATTGATATTTAGCATAAAAGCGTTATCTAAGCGCAAGCAACTAAAATTGTAGTACCACCCGAACGATTGGACTAGAGCATTTAGAAGGGTAATAAACAAACTAGTTTGTTCGTGCACAAACGAATTGGACACTCAAACTGTAATATATATAAAACGGATGTTTGTATATTATATATATTAGACGTCGTTTCACTCCAACACCGTTCGATCGATCACTATAAAAATTGGAATGTAAATGTATTTTTTTATTGAGAAGGTTTTTGTATCATTAAAATAAAAAAATTCAATTTATTGCCTTGAATTTAGTTGCCTCGGTTGCGTAATTTATAAAATCATATCGAGTTGTTATATTACTGGTAGGACAACGTCTGCCGGGTTCAGCTAGTTTTGTATAAATGTTAATTGGGATGGTTGAAGTCGATGTTGTTTGGGTCGGTGGTCGAATTTGTGTTGATCGTATTATTGTTATTGTTGCTGTTTCGTTGTTTCGAAATAAGTGTGTAGTTGTAAATATTTGGCGATAAATTAAATACGAAAAAAATCGAGTCGATTTTTTTAAAGTTGAATGGAAATATAAATAAATTTTATCAGGTATCGTTAATGTGTAACATATTTATTTAAGTTGTTCGACTCATAAACAATGAAACAATTTTGGTAATAAATTTTGAAACGATTTAATTAAAAAAAAAAATTGACTACACAATATTTTTATCAAACGAAACTTCATTAGATTAAACAATCATTAAAAATGTTCAAGTAAATCTATTTAAAATCTTAATAATTTCAATTAATCATAAGAAATATAGGAAAAGTTGCAAACTACTGCAATGTACGTTCATCGAAATTGTTACACTGTAAATTGTCAAATTGTGAATTCACAATTTTGCCAACTTCAGCATATCAAACAGTGACATTCGGCAAACGGGCATCTCTCGAAAACACGTATTAATTATTCACTAAAACTGTCCGATTCAATCAACATGAATCTGTAGTGTATATAAAGGAACAAACGAGGTTTGTAATTTTTATATTATATATTCATCTAATAGCAAAATGTCGCAAATTTATTATTCAAATTATATTTCGTACAGTTCCTACAATTGACATCATTTTACCCATGATTGGTGACAAAGCTATTTCATGTGGTATATGTAATTGAAAAATCACCATGTCACTTATATCAACAGATGGACAAAATAACAATTCTGAGAATCAAAATGAAAATTCGTTTGTCGTAATAAATGTTCATGCTAAAGAAGATGTTATGTGGAAGAGTCGAAATGGCCTCAGAATCAGTGAAAGTGATGTTAGCCACGATTTTTCAATTCCTGAGATTAATTCATCGACATCTTCTAGTAATGATTCTGCAGATAGATCATCGGAAGATTCTGATAAATTTTTTAGAGCATCACAGTTCAAAATTAGAATCATGGAGATGGAGCTTATATTGAGAGAAAGACTGAGCGAATTGGATAAAGAGGATATACATCTCAACGAAATTGCTATCGAAGATATGGCTAAACAGATTTTCGATGAACTCAAAAATAAAGATATAGCTCGAGGAATAGCTGAAAAAAAGGATGATGAGTTCGAAGATTTCGTCCCCGACGGTGGTTGGCTTGATAAATTCAGGTTACGATCTAAAAGTTTTTTTACACAGCAAAATAAAGAGCGCAATAGATTTCTCAGAAACGAAATCAAAAGATTTATTACAATTTTTAGAGATCATATTAAAAAAGAAAGATATTTACCAGAACAAGTTTTCAATGCTGATATTACTAAACTTTTTTGGAAAAGAATGCCTGAAAATACGTTCATATCCAAAGAAGCAGCCCTCAATAGCAGTAACGATCCTATGTCCAGGATATCTTTGATGTTAGCCACTAATGCTTCTGGTGATTTCAAACTTGAACCCATGTTAATTTATCACGATGATGATCTTGAAGTTTTCACAAAAGATGTCATCAGTTCAAGTAATCTGGGAGTTTTTTGGAGATGTAACAAAGAAATACGTATGACTAAAGCAGATTTTATCACTTGGATGGCGGAAATATTTTGTCCTTCAGTAAATGTATATTTGAATCTTAATAACATGGAGAAAAAAGTTCTTCTCTTGCTCAACAATAATCAAGATTATGAACCAAATATCGAATTGGAAGTTCAAAGAATATATCCGTACATAAATATAATGGTGATGCCAAAAGAAGTAGCATCTTATATACAACCGATCGGCTCACATGTAATTGATGTTTTTAGAAGGCTATACACAAAGAAAGTTTTTCAAATGTGTTTAAGAGCCACTAAAAAAAGCCAACTCGAAACTGAAGAAGCGATAAGAAATTTTTGGAAATTCGAGTTTCATATTTTTCAAGCGATCGACATCATCGAATCAGTATGGCGATCAATTCCTCCTGATTTTTTCAATGCTGAATGGGGTATTCTTTGGCCTGAAATACAAAGAACTTTCGCTGATATTGACACTCCGCTTGAAATTTCCAGTGAAATCACGGCTATCGGTCAAGTTATAGGCTTCAATGTGATTTTTGACGATGTAGAAAAATTGATAAATTCACACAATAAACCTGTAACTCGCGTTGAAATTTTAGAATTAAAAAGGAGAAGTATACGAAAAACTGAGAGTGTGCCAACAGAATTGCTCGAAGAATCGTTGGATGGATGGAATGCTTTTGAAAGAATTCTTCCTTACCATCCATCTATCGATCCTAGTTCTTGCTTAGTGAAACAGTTCAAAGCAATAGTGACTTACTTTAGAAGGCTTTTAAGAGACAGGAAATTAAAAGAAGTAAGAGAACAGCAAATGTTGTCAGAATGTGAACCTCCTAAACGTCGGAGAATTGATAATTCTGCTGATTTTGATCTTATGAATTTGCCTCCAGGTACTTCAAATACATATTTTATATTTGAATAGCTCAATAATAATAATTTCATTTGTATTGACAAACCTATTGGGTAAATAATCGTTAATAATATGTATATATTAATTTTAAATATAACAAATTATTTTTTAAATATATTTTAAACAATATAATTTCATAATTTAATACTCATTTTAAAACAGAATTTCAGAATTAATCAATGTTTAATTTTTTTATTAATATTTTATAATTTCGCATACTTAAATTAAAATATAATATAATATATTATTTCAATTTGATGTATTTTTATTTTAACATATCCTTTGAAGAGTATTTAACATTTACTGAAAGATCGAAATAATATCAAAATTTGTATAGCGAAAGAAAAGAATATCAGCTTACCATTAAACAAAATATTCGATACGTCTATCGTACGATTTCGTCCCAACTCTCTACAAAGATCAAATTGCAAAAGTTTTCCTAAGAAGAAAAAAAATCGGAAAATAAAAGCCAACCAAGGATTATTCGACTAATCTTCGGTCGACTTTGGCTTGGACCTAACCTTTTTTTTCCCTTTGCGATTTCCCGACTTTCGACTTTGAAGGATTTCCGCGCGAAATCCTATTACAGAAAGAGCGAATAATTTCAATTAAAACAACCAAGAAAAGCCTATTTCATACAAACTTTTCCCATACACAGAACATACAGCACACCGACGATAAATTATTCACGATCGAATACGAGAATTTTCCCAACATAAAAAAAATCCGCCTTAAAAACCGACTAGTTTCAATTCAATCAAAAAGCTCAATTTCATATAAACCATTAAACGCAAAATGTAGCATACCGATGATAAATTATTCAAGATCGAATGCGCGAAAATTCGCGGAGTTTTCCACACCAGATTTGCTCTTCCCGTCCCATGTCCCCTTTTTTCTCGCAAAATATCCGTAAATGTGATTGATTGTGTTCATAAGGATGAACGTAACCAAGCGCCCATCCTCCCCAAGGCTCCAATCAATCATCCCCGGGCACAATATTACGGTTTTTCGCACTCCAGATGGAAAATATGCTCTTAAAGAAATATCTCAATATGTCGATACAGAGCGTTGGCGAATTGACACTTGTTACTCTATGTATTGTTTTTTTTATATTTATTTTGATTAACATTGATTAATCATATTTAGGATGAAAATATACATCTCACAGTCCATGTATATTTGGATTGGTCATATGTACACATTGTTACGAGTTGGGTAGATTAGTTTTTTTTCAGCAATTTCATTGATTTTGATTGAGATATTGGGTTGGGTCAAATATAAATAGACTGCGACATATATCAAAAATATTTATTTAATAATAAATCTTGTTTCGAATTAAGAGGCTTGGCAATAAATAGTGCTAAGTGCCTAAGTTCTAAATTGAGTATTTTTTTATTTACTAAAAAATTAGTACTTTTACTACAAGAATCAATGAATAATTCCACATTTTCTCAAAAGATAACAGTACTATGTCGGGTTAATCCTTGTTTTATTTGCATTTAAATGCATGTAAACTGTTTTTCTTAATATCTCCAAAAGTGACAAATGTCGCTTAGCACTATTTACTGCCGAGTTCCTCAATTTATAAAGAGGTAATAGTTCACGAAAATGACAATTTCCCACCGCAATAGAACGTACTAGACAATCCAAATCCTGAATTATTGCCAGTTTTCAGCGGGGCGAATATTTCATCACAAAGCCGAGCACGACACAAAGCAAATTTAAAATAATCATTTCGGCCGTAATATAAAATGGCCATCAGCGATATCGTGTTGCGTAAGAGGGCCCGATTTACATTTTATCTCGTTTCGATCGTCCGGGGCTGTTTATTATTATACGACCTGAGGGTATGACCAGTATGGACGTATGGAAGGGTGTCCAGTGTATGGAGGGGTGCAAATCCAAAATCTGCAATTATAATTGGCGATCGGTATGAGGAATTGTTTGTGTGCTTGATGTTGGAATGAAATTGTTTTTGTGGTTTTGATTATCTTTTTTGTTTGGTGAAATGGTCTCTGTTTTTGCAGAATAGTGATATTCTGTTATAATGCTAATGAAGTATTTGTGACGCATATGATGATTCATTAGCGCCATCTGTATATAAGTAGAGGAATTGAAATCCAATTACATAGTTTGTTTAAATGTTACATTTATATCTTCTGTAGGATAAAATAAAGAAATTTTAATCTAAAAGAGATGAAATTGTCTTTTACAAAATAGCGACAACCTAGTAATATGTGGTCTCATTTGCCGACTGCTCACTTCACATTTTACTTTGTTTCTGTTATAAGCAAAAATTAACAAGTTATGAGTTATATAGAAGTAAACTGTTTACTACTAAAAATAACTTATTATTTTTAATTTTTGTTTCACAATCAGTTACGTATTAAAATTTTAAAAAGTTATACATTATACATATGATCTCTCAAAACACTAGAATTTTTATTTTTTAACTAAATTCAATAATTTAAGTTTTATTTTGTGCATGTACAGTATAAAATAATAATGTAAATCTAAAATTTAAATTTTAGATTTAATTGGGCAATGAATAAAAACTGCGTTATTTGAGATTGCGCTTTTTGATTGTGCACGCCTCACACAGCCCTAAGCAAGTATTAATATATTCGGGAATAAGCGTCCGTCAAACAAAGGGTACTTGTATGGAAATTACCATCTGATGTACTACAGTATGTGCCACTTCCATTGTCGGGATAACTAGTTTCGGGAATGAGCGCGCTTGCGTATAATCGCTCTATGGAAACACGTTTTGTTTTCCATATGCATAAGTTGAATTTCAAAACATAGTTGTTCGGTTACAATATGGCTTCAATTTGAATAAAATAATAACGCTCGGTTGGGGGAAATCGGTCGTTGATTGAATCCAGAAATGAATCGGCAAATTTCACGAGTTTACGCGCCGATTGAAATGTAAAATCTATGAATATTCAATTATTAGAAATAGGGAGAATATCAAAAGTTTTACTATTGAAATAAATTATATGATTTCAGGTCTATTGACAAAAAAACAGGTTTGTGTATAAAATTTCATAAAATACGGTTTTATCTATTGAATGAAAAACGATTCATTCTTTGAAATATTTGAAACATTGAAACTTTTAGTATTATATGTTGTTTTGATTATTTTTAAATTTTATATATAAGAAGGAGCTTTTAAAATTTTATGACACAATATTCAATTTAAAATTATTGACTTGATAATATATCAACTGTATGCCCTATATATAATAGCGGATTTCTGTGGGTGTGTTCGTCTATTCGTTCATTTGTGTGTTCGGTAGCAGATATTACTACTGGCTTTGTCATTCCAATTTAGCCTGTAAGCCCATTAAAATAACGGCTATAATCACTATTTACATCACTCTTGAGCACGAAAATCGCGACCTCCAAATTTAGTCTTTATAGTCATTATAATAACGGCTATTATCTTTGTAACTTTTATTTTATTACGTAATAGTATGGTTATAAATTCACAGTAGATGTTATCAACATTGGGCAGACATTATCCTCTATATATAACAAACGAGCATCGACTTTTCGCAACGGAACGGTTATAAAATATTTTTGCATAAATTTAATTTTTTTATATTATATATAATTACGTAATTCACAGCCGATGCTATTAACATCGGGCCTATATACTAATCTATTAATAAATCCCATTAAATCGTTACAAAATTCACAACTACGCCCTCGTCGAAAATTTTACATAATATTTGAATACACGTCCAATTTAAACACGCGCCCAATTCCACAAACACAACCTCGAATCAAAACACTCATCGAGTCCAAACCCAAACACAAAAACACATCAACCCCATCCAAAAGCCCACCCCCACATCCGAAAACCGCCCGCGCCCAAAACGCGCGAAATTAATCCGCGGCGATCGCGAATTAATTAAGGGCCGCCGTCGCGAAACGGCGTCAATCATGCACGAAAATAGCCCTATCGACCCCCCCCCCCGCCCCCCCCGAACCCCACCCCCGGAGTCGAAGGATCAA
>JAOXNN020229134.1:0-12935 GCA_028571205.2 Hydropsyche betteni
GGAAGGAAAATTATTGCTGACACATACGGCGGATGGGGAGGACATGGAGGAGGAGCTTTTTCAGGCAAAGATCCTTCAAAAGTAGATAGATCTGCCGCCTACGCAGCTCGATGGATCGCCAAAAATCTTGTCGCCAATAAATTTTGCAAGAGAGTTATGGTTCAAGTGGCCTATGGTATTGGAATCGCCAAACCAATCAGCGTTTATGTTGATTCTTACGGAACTGTTGCAGAGGGTAGACTGTAATTTTTACTTAGGTTTCACAGATGAAGACTTGAGTGGTATTCTCAAACGAAACTTTGACTTAAGGCCAGGAATTATTATTAGAGATCTAAATTTAAAGCAGCCAAAGTACAGAATCACAGCATCAGGCGGACATTTTGGGAGGACTGGTTCATAATTTACATGGGAAGTCATCAAAGATCTGTCTCACGAACACAAAAAGAAACAATGATAGACGTCAAACTTCACAAAATATTAGCATCTATCAATCCAATAACTTGTTTGTAGCACCAAATATTATTTATCAGTTTGATTTATATCGAACAATGTTTTTAGTTGGCAAAAAGCATGGGAACACTCAAAACGAGTTGTATTCAAAGATTTGATATTAAAATAGCACTGCATAGAATATGAAAATTTCTTTGATTAGAACACAAAGTAACGAACTTCTCAGTCAACTCTAGCATTGTAAAGTACAAAAGCACAGTCTCTAACCAATCGAGGTTGCCACAAATATCAGCTTTCATACTTAGTTCGATCGTTTGGTGGAAATTTATGCTCTCGCTGATATTCTAGTCCTCGAAAACAATATGATTGAAATCTCCAACAGCCACATTCCACTTAAAGAGGATCCTCACCAGCTGCGATCTCATTTATAACACATGAGATCACATAATATCGTAACTCTTACATATAAATCAGGAACCCTACAACGAGGATGTCTTCAGTGGGGCAGTTCCTCTTCAAAAGAAATGTTGCTAAACTGTCTCCTTAAAAAAGGATGTAACTGAATATACTCCTATTGGAAATCTTCTAAAATCTGGGACATTTTCTAAAATAGAGCGGGTTAAAAAATCGTTCTCCGGCCTATGCAAGCTTCCTGAATACTAAGATGATGATCCGATTATTGACAAACTACGTATGAAAAAGAACAAATAACCATACAAACGTCCTGCTTTATCGAAATACAAGTCTCAATAAAAAGAACATCCCACTAGCAACAGCGTCAAAAACACTAAAGAGGCAAGCACATTCGATTACGATGGCAGCCGAATATATTGCAAGAGTCAATTTAAAAAGAAAAGCATTTATCATTTTATGCCTTTGAAGTAATTTATTTTGTAATTTAGCATAAAAGAAGGAGACAAAACTGTCAGCAAACCACCACCGTATCAAATTGAGCACCAACGGTTACAAACATAAACAAAGAAAGTGTGTAAACCTGAAGGATCAGCAACATTCTAAAGTCGAAACAAATATATCAAAGAAATATCCAACAATCTTAACATTCCTTCAGATTAACTGACAGCCAAGATCAAAACAAGAGATAAGAAAGCTCAAAGGTAGAGTATAAATTGCCAAAGATAGCTTAACTAATAAAATAGATAAACAAATAAATAGAAATTAATGCCAAAAAAGGATACCATACACGTCAGCCAAGTATGGCATACACTTGTCAAAGGATCCTTAGCATCTACAGAGAAGAACTATCGATCTAGTGATTTTACATCTTCAAACTCGACAACAGTCAGGCAAATCAATGAAGCATTAATCATAAATGCTGCAAATACCTTCGATATGTCGATACTCCGATCAAAGTTCTGGGGAGAAGGAAACTTACACGGACAGAACTAATAAGAAAAGAAAGAAATAAACAAATAATCGAACGGTTTAGAGCAAGGGTTAAAAAAATAAGGCAGAAAGAGGATAGCTAGAGGAAAACTAACTCAAAGCAACTATGTTTGGTGATGACGATTATGTTTAATTGTATTATTCAGATATTTTTCAAATTGGGTTTCCAGGTTTCAGCGGCATAAACTCTGCTAATGGGTTCCCATCGTCCTCAACGTCGTCTTGCTCACTAGACATGCTGCTTGATCTGAACAACTTCTTAAAGACACCCATTTGCACATATGCCCTTGCAACAGTTAGTTTAACCGTGTGTTGTACAATTATAAGTGGGTTGTTAGAGAGGAATGCTGTCTGTTCGATGTTTATAGCCGTGTATTTGAGAATGTTTAGTATCTGCTCTTACATCTTGAGCAATATCTTCACAATTTTCTGTACAATATATGCGAATGCCTTATGGCTATGAGGAATTGCAAACAGATAGGTATTCTCTTCTATCTTCTCTAAGAGTTGGTTGGCAAGCTTAGCGAAAAACTCATATTGATTAGATGGAATCACCTACTTTGGAGCAAATTGGCCACTATTTTCTAAGGATTGCAGTGACTATGCTAGTTTAGTTAGTTTCTCACCCGAAGGTTCCTCTTCAAGCTCAAGAGCGCACAATTTAACATTATGTAGAAGAATGCAATTGAGGAAATGCTTGATATCGAGTAACTATTGCTCGTGATTGGCAGTCTAACTCTTATGGTCAGAATCTACTTACTTTATTATCCTAGTTACCACCTCCTGAGTGCTGCTAGACATCAACTTTAAATCCTAGAACTTCTCCATCTTTGCCAATATCTTAAATATGCAGGGATAGACCTCCAGCCAATGTCTAATATTTCTACATATCTTGTTGACTGCTGTACTGTTAGTAGCAGCCTACGACAACTCTCCCTCCAAATATGAGATTTTACTTAACAATAAGTAGCACTTAGACATCGCCTCCACATCACTAACAACTTTGCAATGTCTCAATGCCTATCTAACTAGATCTTTAGCTTTACTAATCTCTCCTATCTTTATGTACTACTCGGCTATTCCAACCCATAGTTCATATTGTCGCTCTGAAAATGCCTTCACTAAGCTCGGAGACGGGGCTTGAGTGCTTATCATCTGCGACTATTCTAAAATGTTAGAGTCCTGAGCTGGTTTCGTCTTCAAAGACTGTGTTTTATTGAAAGCTGCTTTCCTTTACTGTTCAGATAATTTAAATTTTACCAAAGACGATGGGTTGAGCAGAGGTTCATAGAGCTCTTTAGGGAAATTGCATTTTTTAAGTGTATCTAGGAACTTAAGATCACAAAGAAGTTGAAGGTTGGGAATAGCCAGTATTTATCTAGAGAGGAATCTTAGGAAGAAGTGTAGAGGTATCGTCTGAATGTGGAAACCATACATATCGAACATCTGCACCAAATAGGTAAGGTAACTGAAAGTGAGTTAGGCCTTATCGAACAAAAACACTCCCATAAAGTTGTAATCTTCGTAAGTTTTAACCTTCTATAAAAACTCCTTCGGCAGGGTAAGCTTTATCCAATCCTCTATCGTTGCAGGCATATGATATTTCTTTATGTACTCTTCTGGTTGTTTGGCTTCTTTCTTTTCTTAGAGAACATTCGTATATTTAGCTGCATTCTCATCCATAGTATTAAGTGTTCTGAAACTCACCTCAAGAATCTTCACTATAAACTGCTTAGCATCCAGTGCATATTGAAGTCTCTGTTAAGGGTTCTATGCAATCCATCCCAGTATTGTGTGTATCCTGAACAACCTCTCATAGTGGGCACAGTTAAGAACCTCAGGGTTACTCTCCTCCTCTCTTTGAGTGAATATGCTCTTTGTATTCTTAGACTTCACTGTCTTAGTCACTCTCGCTGTTCTGTTCATCCTAGACACTTTTGATTTGTTGCCTGATACAACAGACTTTTTATCAACTACTTTCTTTATCTTCGATTGTTTAGACCTCTGAGAACTCGAATGTTGGGATCGTTTGCCTCTAGTGCTTCTACTGAACACAGTAGCTCTATCCTATTCAATATCCTCCTAATTATCGTCCCCATACTCTATATCGATCAAGTAGTCTGCTGCTAACAACAAGTAGTTTGCTACAACACTGATCTTCTCCTTAGAAACTCTTAGCCTAAACTCAGCATACTCAATCAATACCTAAACAATTTCTACAGAATTCTCCTTTTTTAAGATTTAAAGTGCTTTATTGTATGCTGCGTTCTGTTTTTACTCTGAAGTAGATACTCTTGCCAACTTTACCCATAGCTTTGCTTGTAACGATGCATCAGCTTATTTCATATTGGTTATTGCTTGGAGTTCATTCTTCCCTTGTTTAGACATAAATATCATCTTTGCCTACCATAAAGGTCGTTGGAGATTCTTAGGCACTAACTCAAACATCATATCAGCAGCCGACTCTCCCAGCTTAAACTCTTCATTCTAAAGGGCTGCCTTAAATAACAGTTGGCTTAGCAACAGCAATAAGTCAGTCTATGTCTTCTATTTTATTGCCTTTAGAATACTAATCGTAGTCATAAGTGGTTTTATGAGTTTCCTTCTATTTGCTGCGCTTTCTTGGAGTCTGGAACTAATATTCCAAACTTGTTTGGATGCATCCGTCACCAACACGTTAATATTTGACTTCAGACCTTTGTTGGCTGCTTAAACAGCGTGGTCAAGTGCTGCAAACAAAAGCTTCTCGCAATTCTAGGGTTATTGCGTTTAGGGATTAACTATCTTGCTTAAAGCATCCGAATATAAGTACTCTGCTAAACTATACCAACGAAGTCTGTTCGGAGGAATGGTAAGAAGATCAGCCTTTAAGTTTAACAGCGAAAGACTGTATTCCACACACCTTATCGCATACTTAAACATATTTGTGTTTGACTAGTTTAGCGCCAATCCAGCCAATCTTGCCCACAATTCTGCATGCAGCTCTAACTAAGTCTCATCATTCTCCTTAGCTTTCCAATTCTACAGTGTCTAAAAACATTTTTTTATCAACCCTTCGTTCTCTCCCTTATTCACAGAGTTGTTAATTATCTACAATTGGGAGAAAATGTCAAAGAGAAAGATATCTGTAGAGTTGGCAGCCGATCCACCAGCAGGCGCAGGTTGCTTTGCTCCTTTGTCAGGTGCTTTCTGAGCAGGTACTCCCTTCCCACTCGCAACTCTTGATTTTATACTGTTAATGAGCTTTCGAGTATGAGGAGACAGTTGAGTATTCAACAATGCATCACATATTTTGTTGACTTCATCAGGTTGCTTCAAGTTCTCCATCTGTCTTGCATAAACCAAACCAATATTAGCAAGAACTTGTATTTTAGCATCAAGATCAAAGCTAGTAATCTGCTTCTTTTCCATCTCCTTCAGTGAATTTTTCATCGCTTCAAAGAACACCTTAAGAACTTGTGGAATTTAGGGAAGAAGTTTGGCATCGTTGCTAGGATTCTTGAAAATATGTAGGAAATTATTCCAGATGTAAATAGCTCCATTGAATATCAACCAACTCTGTTGAATCTGCTCCGCTAACTCGATTCCTTTGCTGAAGTAACCGAATATCTTCCTCTTTTTCGATAATATTGCCTCCTTCTTTTAAGTAGTCAGTTATTGGTTAGTCTGTTATTCACCCTAGTCATCAATCGAAATTGGCTATGCGAAGGCCACTTCAAAATTCTATTTACCCATCACATCAACATGGATCTGAGCCAAAAAATAGTAACATTTGACCTGAACCAGAATCATCTCCAACGCATTCTTAGGATCCCACTTATCAATAATCACAAACTCACAGGCCTTCTCAGCCACAGAATTTATCTACCATTCGAACGCCAACTAAGCGATTTCTGCAGCAATTAGTTTCTTTTTCTTGAGTTCCCTAATCACCTATTGCCTATGCTGAACCATTTACTTTCTAATCTCATCGTCAACTAAATGTCTCTCTCTTGCCTACTCAATATCATATTCAGGCTATTGAATATTGACTAAATTTCCTAGACATTTCTGAAGAATATCGATCCTTGTGTTCTCTGACTTCTGTCCCATAACATTCCATAAGTCCATCATGATCTTATCCAACTCAGTAATGGTTTTCTACAAATTATTCTTCTTCAAAATGGCTTTCTCTTTTAGTGATTTTATGTATCTCTCATACGGTCTCTGGTATAATGCTGTATCCTCTTCAGGTTAGGGTTTTATGGCTAGTTTCGCTAAAGGAATGCTGCTGTCCAGGGCTAAGGCCTTGTTAAGGTGCTACTCCACTCTGAAAAATTGGGCTTAATTGCTAAAATACATCTTAGCCAACTCTAAATGAAGCTTGACTCTAAGACTATGGTCAGTTGAATCTATTTGCTCCATCAGACTAGCAGCTGCCTCTAAGGCTTTAGTTGTTGCTTATCGATAAGCAGGAGTCATAAAAGGCAGACAAGTATTCCATATTAGGATACTCCCCTCATAGATAAGATCAGCATCGTTAAGTCTCCTATTGACAATCATCACCTTTTCAAGAATTTTAAGTGCCTGATTTCGAGCTTCAATTTATTGTAACTTCAACTGGATAAAGTTAAACTTCATCCCTGTCTTCGCATCGATAGCTGGGCCAGGTTTCTTAATTAACAACTACGCTTTGTTATATTCATTTAAAACCATTGCTTTCTGAGTAGGTTGTCGAACTTTGCTAAGGAAAGTTGTAATTGAAGATGCCATATTGCTGAAATTAAACTGTAAGGCTATCCTCCCTGCCTATGCCAATCTCTCCTGCATAATCGGAGACAGAGTATTTGCTGAACCCTCATTTCCTGTCAGGACAGCACTCGAAATCTGATTCACTAACCCCATCAACTACTTCTCGACCTGCGGCTCGGGAATAATCCCAGATTTTATTCTCTGTAGAACTTACAATGACTTCCAACCCTTATCATCGTTAGGACCTTCAATATCCTTCTTTATGATTGCTGCTAATGCTGCATTTTATTTGCTAATATGCACACGAGCCCTAAACAAAGCTTATTGGAAGTCACAAGGTTTGCTTTTGGTCTTCTCCCATAACAAATCTAGAATCTTAAATGCATCTGGCTTCCTATCAGCATCATAAAGACATTGGTAAAGCACCCAAGCATACCTACACCTCCAATTATGGTCTGGTTCATCAACATCTTCAAACAACTTGTAAACCCTCTACACAACTTCGAGGAAATTCTTCTGCCAACTTTGTTTCAGCATAAACCGAATTATTTTGTATAGACAATTCGAAGCATTGTATATTAAAAAGGCATATTTCTGTTTGTTTCCTGTACCACCACTTGGATCTCCCTTAGAATCCTTCCCTTTTGCTTGAGTTGCTTCAGCAGGGCCAGCAATAATGTCCAACGACTTTGATATGTACGATATTGCTTCTTTAAGTACGTCTACAAGCTCTTCTGCTTTCTTGCTGTTCTTATGTCCTTCCAAAGACACCAATAACGCTTTAATGAGTAAAGCTCTTATGTAAAATTGGTTGGGATCTTTAAATCTCTGGAAGAACAACTTAGTAATCTATTAGGCGTAGTGTCTTTTGGCAGGAACTTCAATGGAGACTTCAGCGAACTTAACAATAATCTCCTCTGAGTACTTACAGAATGTTTCTCTGATGTTCGCAGTGAGAATAGCGTTTATTTGGTCGAGTTTATTGAATAAGGATGTTTAGGCTTACTTCTCCTCCCTACCGAAGAGTCCTGAGCACTCAGCAATCAGCCGTTGAAGATTGTACTCCTCAATCACAGACATTTAAATTGTAAGTTATAGAATTAAATCCACATAAGCACTAGATTACGATTATTAATATTAACATTATGTTTCTTCAATCATATTCTTATGACAGCCGGACCATTGTAAAATAAAGCAGTCTTTTCCAAGATAGTTGAGCCTCCTGCTAAAGCCTTCTTGACTGCAGCTCCCATGTAGATCTCCTATCCAGCAGCCTTGTATAATCTCTTAATACAATCGATCATTGGTAATATTGGAATGGACCATCTATTCTTTACTATGGAAATATTCAACAGACTGAGAGTATCCGTTAGAGCATCGTCTTCCTCATCATTCAGCAATATCTCTCCACTTTCGATCGGTTAAAACTTGTTCAGAGAAGACTTCTTAGCATTCAAATTGTCTGTTACAACCATCAGTTTTGTTTTGTTGAGTTCACAAGCATTCAAAAATGTTCGACATTTTATAGTATTGACTACCGATGGAGAGCCGAATACATGCAGAATGCTGCCTGATTGAATGAGTTTTTGAAGTTAGCCCATAGATGGGATTCGCTTATTTGAGCTTACTCCCTAAAATTTAAAACTTGGAGACTACTTTGAAACTGCAGCCAACACACCCTCTCCGTTGTACTACTCAGACTTGTAATCATAACAAATAAACCTCGATTTATCTGCCCCAAATCCACTGCTATTGTTCAACTCTGGTTTAAATCCATACTCTCTCAGTTTCCGACACAGATGGAACAGACTATTCTATCTGCTTAAAGCAGGAACATCTGTTAGCACTGGTAATTGCTTTCTGCAGGAAATTGTCTAAACTCTTTATCCAGAAGAAAAGTAACACTCTCAATACCGGAGGGTGTTGCTTTCAGTGGAGATGCATACCCAGACACCTCATCTTTCCCTCCTTTCTTAGAAGATTTCCCAGCATCCTCCAGTCTTCTTAGCATCCTTGGGGCTGTAATCGGTGGAGCTTATGTTTTCTTTGTACTGAGTAACTCACTTAATGGTTAACTCCACCATTTGCTGAGTTCCTGCAAAGTTGACATAATGCTCGTTAGTTTTTAGTTTGATTCAGCAAGAAGTTGTTAATATTTGGTTGGCACCACCTCATCTATAGGAATCTTAATAAGCGACGATTTGATTTGGGCCAACTATTTTGCTATCTTGGCATAACTAAGTCTTTCCTTCTCTTCAATCGCATGTTTTTTTATTAAATTCACGTTTTAAATCCCACCTGGTCCCTTAATATTGCCATAGTAACTGAAGTATATCTCGTTCTTATCTCTGGAATATTGGAGAATAACAATAAGATTGTTGTTAGGGATTAGTTTGGCACACTCATCATAAGTAGGGATTTTGGATAAACTCTGAAACAACAAGTGAGAAGTGAGTTGGCTCTACACCTATGCCGTCGGTTGACTCAAATTCCTCAACAATCTCATGAAAGTGATCAGTTTGTTGTTAGGTTCAAGAGATCTAGTCAGTCTCGAAATTAATTGCTCACTGTACACATAGTGTTGGTACTTCGCTAGACATTAGAATGACTTCTCCCCTCCAAGAGTCCCCAGATTTTCAAGCATCTCAGCGTAGAATCTCTTACTGTAACTTAGACTCGCAGGATGTGCAAGAATATTGCCGATTTTGTCCTAGTTTGCATCGATAAACTTAATACAATGCTGAAGACTGTTGGTGGCGTAGGGTTGGTTTGATCCTGGCTGAACTCCTTTCCATACCTGCCCAAGTTGTTATTTGGAAAATGCTAGTTTCCTCAAAGCTGAAGTTGTCTACACTCCCCATATTATGCTTTGGTAGCCTTCTTTGGGCAGCTTTGTCTTCAGATTCTCCAAAGTGCTCACAGCAGTCTACAGAGACTCTAATCTTTTAGGAACGAGAGCCGGTGACTTTTAAATTTCCATCGTAAGTTACAATTATATGACAATCACCCATAATAGCAGTGAGTATGTGTTTATGAATAATTTAATTTTGGCATGAGAAGAGATTTCAGCATATTGACTTGGCCAGCAAAGTAACTCTCGGAGAAGTGTCGCCTAGTTACTTTCCCTCTGTCTCAAAGCACCATCGACGAAATCTACTACATAAAGTCATGCTTCCGAAAGAGTGTCAAAGAACGTGGTACTGTTGGACTGGCTGCTCCTCAAGTCGGTATTCTCAAAAGAATATTCCTCATGCCCCACAATACAGACCGAAGACCCGTAGGACTCAGGAAGTTTCGACTATGCATCAACCCTATAATATTGCAGAAATCTTAGAAAGTTGTATAAGTAAAATTGTTGTCATACAGGGTGGAGAATAATGCCTAAGTTTTCCGAATCAGGTTGGGATTGTTAGAAGGCACGAGGATATTCTGGTGGAGTATAACTAAATGAATGGATAAAGAGTCCAAAAACATTTTAAAGACTTCGAGGCAAGAGTATTCCAACACGAATACGAACACTTGTTAGGAGTTACTCTCGGTAATTACACTATCATGTCAAAATAGCAATACAAAGATAGTAAAACTGTTTGATTATTCCCAACTCTCCAACCAATTAACAAACAATTGCTTTACATACTAAATAATACAATCCTAAACATCTGCTTAGTCATACTTACAAAAAATAATTCTGTTTGGTTGAGATAGGTCCAGATCAATTTAGAAGGGAAGCTTTGTAGCGATGATGTCTCCTTTGGATCATGTTGATCTCATGGTTACTGGACTCCTCCCTGCGTTAATCAATAAATACAGTCCTTTAAAGTTGCCAATGTAGCTGTGCTCCACTGATTAGTATGGACTCCTCGTCCTCTGGTACGATAGATCGATATTACCTTCCCTTCGGGGCTTGAATATAACAGGGATTCTGTTACGTGGATGGTTGCTGTCGTACTGTGTTATCTAATTGCTACTTTAACAAGAGGCTTCCTTTGAGAACATGCACTCACAGTCGTCTTCCAACGATAAGAAGAGTCTGTTGTGGACTTCACCATATTGGCTCCTCTGCATCGCTCGATGGTTTCAAGGGCCTCTGTCTTCACATAGAAAGGTATGGCTTTCCGGATGCCTCTCTGGCTAACTATTCGAGAACAGGAACCCACTTTAGTAAGTTCGAAGGCTGAGAGACCTCGCTTTTTGTTAAGAGGAACGGTAAGGTATGCGCTTTTCTTAGACTTTTAGGGATTAGGCACCCTGATGGAGTTTAGGTCAGCCATAATTTATTGTTTATTTATAAGTTTAGCACTATGGTAAAGTAGGTCGTATGTCAATAATAAAGCTCCAAGTTCGGAATTTATCCACACAACATTTGCAAAAAGGTTTATGGGTCTGCTGTATATTTTAGCTTTTTCTTTCCTTTATTAACTTAATTTAACAGTTAGAATAAAGCTATATCTATTTTCTGCTGTCGAATCCCCGATACTTCTTATCTAAAATTCTCTTTCGTCTTATTGTACTGCCTGATTATATCGAAATCGACTAATGGAGCGCTTATTAGATACCTAGTTATTTAGTTAAATACTGCAATTAATGAATGACATCTTCAATATTTCAACTCTGGTTGGAGCAAAGGTTATAAATCTAAAATATTGAACATTTATCCCCAATACATTCGTGTTACTATTGAGAATGGTTAGCATAAAATAGTCATAGATGACTTCGGTAATTAACATAAATACAGATGTAGGTAGACTGATATATCAGTAAGGATGTCTAATGGAAGGCTAAATCAAAATAGATAGAAGTCGATATTTGGATAATACGGAAGAATTAAATAGAGATTGTATTGAATTTATAAGGGCTTAGGTTTTAGTATTTTAAGTCTATGAATGTATGCCTCTTTAAAATGATCTGCAATCTTTTAGTTGCCGCCGTATTATTTAAATTGACATCAAACAAATTACAATCTCACAACACAACTATAACTTATCTTGCATATTCACTTTTATTCACTTTTTCTCGTCTCAAAAATCAGAATTTCGCCTTTTTTGAGTTGCTTTTATTTTCACCGCCTCTTTAAATTATTGCGCCACTCAAATCCATAATATTAAATAACCGCGATCAATGCTGTCACGATAGGAACTCCAAGAAAGACTCCTCACTATTTCTAAAAGCAATACCACCCACATTGAACCCTTCAGAAGACTCCTCTAATAGTACACTCCCCGTGTCTAACTCCAAGGCCCCCATCTCCACACTCTCACTCTCCAACAACTCAGGCAACACCATGGCAAAACTGCCATTATGAGCATGATGGTCCAAGATATGCTAGAGCAGGAATACTACTCTGGTATGCTGATTAGCAAGAACCTTAACCCTGAGACTCCCCTCGACAAGCAGGTAATCATTAACAAATATTGGGGGCTCACCAGTTTCGAAGAACACGAAGATTACGAGAACATCCTGCTCGATAGAGATGTGTACCATATGACTCCAGTGAAAGGAGAGTCCGCTTGGATGAAATAACTCAAACACGATTCCGGACAAATAAACTCTGCTATTTTGAGAGTGTTCGATAGGAAAGAGTCCTTCAAGCTGGGACAGATTGTCAATTGCCTTGTGTTGGTGGACTTTCCTTAAAATCCTCCCAATATTGAGCATGAATATTAACCTTAAGAAGTTTATGGGTACTATCCAATCTCAAAGGTCCCAAGACTTAATCTCCTGAGGGTGCTCACTCCACAGTAAGTCTAATCTGAGAAGATAGATATTGAGCGAGAGTTATCCATGAGAGAAATCAATTTTTCAGCAGTTAAGAAGCAACTCCTGGAGGTTTTCTCTATGTTCTCCTCTCCTATTTACAGCCAATTCCTCCTCTACAGTTTAATTGCCAAGGACAACTCCAATATCTTCATCTCCGGCTAAAACCTCTATCCACTAGTCGCTAAATTACTCCCCTACAGCATTTATCTAAACCTCAAACTGCCTTTAAAAGAAAAACTCTTCCCCTACAAGGAGCATTTCATCAGGGAGACTCCACTCCAACTCAGCGAAAAGAACACATACATTGTACTTGACTTTACAAACTTCGGAGCTGGCAATATTGTTGGAGATTCGATAACAACCTTGAGACTTCTCAAATTGCTGGTAGAAGAAGGCAATATTGTTTACAAGTGGGAAATCGGTGAGTCTCAATTGAAGGCGAACTGCTCAGGTATTGTAGCGAAGGCATCAACTATCATAAAACCAACATTCAGTCTTCTTAACGAAAAAGTTGACCCACAGAAATTGCCAGAACTAACTGAGGAACAACTTTCTGTTTTCAGAACTTACTTAGTTAAATGCAGGAGTCTCCT
>JAOXNN020229171.1:0-12921 GCA_028571205.2 Hydropsyche betteni
ACGTGCAGAAACGTAAGGTAACGATTTGAAGGAATAAACTCCACGCTCCGAGTTTGATGGCGGAATATACGAAACTCCATTCGATATATAATGTTCTTTAATCATGTTTTGCGCTTATTTTCGTTACGTGCGATTCTCAATATTTTATTAATTTTTTATTTATTTCTATTTTATCGATTAAGTAAATTAAAATCGATTTTTTCGCAATTGCATGGAATTTTCGTTTACTATCATGCGATTCTCAAAGTTTCTTGTAAATTTTTACTGATTTTTTGTCGAAATGGAGAATTCAAATGTCGATTTCTTTTTAGATTTCGTATCAATAAATTATATTAAAATAATGTATAATATCAAAACGTGTTTTTTCGATAGATTTTTTTTTCAATAGATTTCAATATTTATTTCTACAATTCAATATTAGTGGATTTGGTTGGGGGGGGGTAGGAGGAGGTGGACCTGAAGGGCCGAGAGAAGTGGGCCCGAAAGGCCCATAAGTGAGCCCGCAGGGCGAGCTAGCGTGTTCGAACTGACTGCCAGTTCGAATACGCTAGTCTATAAATATAAAAATGGATGTTTGTATATACATATTTGTTTGTTTTTTGGACGGCGTTTCACCCCAACACCGTTCGACCGATCGTCATGAATATTGGCATGTATATGCAATTTTGTCGAGAAGGTTTTTGTATCATCAAAATAGGGTGACCATATTTCTCAGAACCTAAAACGGGACGGTCCGCAAAAAAATGTTCCCCCTTATATTGTCCAACCGATCACCATATAAAAAATAGTTTGATTTAAAACTCCCGAGTTCCGAGCAACGCCGAAACTACCGCTAGTACTATTATAAAACCGACCAGCAATAAGCGAGATTACATAAACTCAATTGGTCAAGTACGAGTTCATGTACTTTTTGTCCTTTCCACTTATTCAAAATTTGCGAGTGTTGTGAAACAAAACCGATGGTTGACGATTTATGTCAAATCTTATTGTATTTTTTCATGTATTGCTTCGTATGTGGTTGATAATAATATTTATTTTTAATTTTCATGTTCATATGGTTTGTGTGCTTGATTAATCTTTCATATGCGTTTAATAGATGGCACTAATTCTGTAATATATTCGTTAATCTTTTATTTTTATTTCGAATAAAATATGATAATTTCACCAAAAAAATATTGATGATTTAATACTTGTA
The DNA here is from genome assembly GCA_028571205.2 of Hydropsyche betteni. Taxonomy (NCBI): domain Eukaryota; kingdom Metazoa; phylum Arthropoda; class Insecta; order Trichoptera; family Hydropsychidae; genus Hydropsyche; species Hydropsyche betteni. The sequence continues at coordinate 1,196 of JAOXNN020229171.1, forward strand.
TTAAACAATACTTAAATTACAATGCGACGTACTTTTACAGTGCGTGTGTGCTTTTTGTTATCGTATCATTTGAGTTTTATTTGACTTGTCTTTGGTACTTGAAACTGGCGCCAAAAATGATCAAAAGTGCGTCTGCGAGTTTACGCACATTCAACTTCGGCGTATATTATTTATCAATAAGATAAGATATGATTCAAAACTTGAAAAATTTTGCCTTTCACATGCTGAAAAACGTGCTAGTAAATTTTGTGTTCAATTTTATTTCGTTTATTTTTATTTACTTTTAAACGTTAAATCGTTAATTGTTTTTTCATGTTATAAATATCTTATCGATTATAAGATTAATTAAATATTCTGATTGAATCAAAATCATTTTCGATTTTGGAAAATTTACATTTGTACCTTTATCTTATGATGATTACAAAACAAATATAAAAAAATATATTGTGTCAAATTCTAAAGTTAGAATTACAATTTCATATCATCAGTTTTGTTGAATACTGTAGAATCGAACAAATTCTAATAATTAATGAACGGGTGCGATTTAACTGTTCATTGGAAAAATATAGATTGTGCCTTGAAACGAATTACTTGTGCATTAGAATAATATAATTTATGCATTATTTCTTGTGCATTAAAGAATTTTGTATTGAGCACGATTTTATTTTTAGGGTGTAATGAAAAAAAAGTGAATTATAAAGTGAGCATTGAAAAATATGAAATGAACAATAGAAAAAAAATAGCTTGTGCATTGAAATGATGAACGAGTGGCATAGTAAAATCTTCCTTCCCAGTCAATCAATATAACTGTCAACGTTTCCTTTTATTAAAACTTAAATTTCATTTAATTTTAATCACATTTTAACGATTCGGCCCATTTTAAAATTCTATTACGAAAGTTTTGAATAGTGGCATTTCGCCGTATTCGCGTTTACGGCGTTGCCGATCATTTATTTATATTCATTCTAATGCACGTTGTTTGATACAGATATTTTTTCAACGGTCAAAATATTTTTTCGAACGCTCGCGCAAAATGCACACAAATTTCATTAAACGCTCCGGTTATTTTATATAATGCACGTTTAAATTGTCCCCATAATGATTTAACTCATTCAAAAAACCTTTTTATTTTCGGTCCGCGTCACTGCTTCTATAAAAGTTTTGCTCGAAAAATTAACAATTCTCCAAACCGAAACAGAAACGTGACCGAAGCCCGCAATGGCGAGCCGGTGTAAATATTTTCCCTCGAATATACATAATATTATGGAATGCGTATGTTTCTCGTTCAATTTTCGAAGGGGAAGTGTTAAGCGCGTTTCCAGTTCCATATTTAAATTTATTATATCTCGACCATGCGTGGCTCGTCTGCGAGTCGCAGACGGTTTTTCGTTTGTCGGATTTGGCGAATTGGCGCGTATATGGCGAAATGACCGGCCGGATTCCTGTTTGTCCTGTTCCGTTTTTGAATCGACGATTGGGCCAGTTCTGGTCGTGATGGATTTGTCTCTGTCGGGTTATTTGAGAATTGTTGTGAGAATTGTTGATAGTTTGCTGAGTTTGTAAATGGATATCTTCGGGTCATGACCCGGGTATTAGTGAGTTCTTTGTTGGTACGGACTTTCAAATATACACTTTTGTTTTGAAACGCAAGAATTATTCAGATCAGAATGGTCGTTAATTTATTAGGTTTGTGGGTCGTTTGATTGCTATAAAAATGTTGGAATGTATTGAAAATCATTTTATAAACTTTAACGTTGAAGGTTGATCGCCCGGGTATCCGTTTATAATTTTCTTATATTATTAAACTTCATGTGTTTTCGATAATGAAGTTTTGAAATTCCAGAATGTTTTAAATTTTATGACCGTTAATTTATAAGGTTTATAGATCGTTTGATTACTATAAAAATGTTGGAATATACTTGACAAATTTTGGTGTTAAAAGTTGATTGACCTGCTATCTATTTATAATTTTTTATTATTAAACTTCATATTTTTTCGATAAGAATTAATCGTTTTTTAATTATTCTCTATTGATTTATTTAATTTTGATAAAAATAATAATAAATACCCGGGTATCCAGAATGTGCGTATTATGAAGTGACGTTGGTCATTGGTACAAGTTCTAAATTTGTGACTGTTTTTAAACCATATTTAAGAGTTGCGTTGATGATTTTGAATCTTATTTCTTGTGAAATTTATGAACTTTGACTAAGGTCGCCGATTTTGTTTGATACTCGGGTGATTTCAAATAAAATCAGTAGGTCATTTACTTTTAGATAGAGTTTTATTGTTTCAGAATGATAAGTTGGGTCCTTATCATGCCCGGATTTAGACCACGAAAGGCTATTCTACTTTTGAGCCTCCCTCCTATTTTCATGAATAGGTAAAAATCTAATAGAAGCATGTAACGGTTGTCACTCAGTCGGGTGTTGATGTGCTGACTGCGACTCCTTATTAGATCAGAGCTTTGGTGAAGCCAGGAAAGGTAGATGTTTCAGGAGTTTATTTTGTAGAAAGTTACAGAGATGGTGATACAGAATTTGTAATAATAATAATTATAGATAAAGTGATTATAAGACGCGACGAAAGACTGACGGAGAGGTCTTTTGGAAAGAGGTGGCCTACTGGGCGCAGAACTCTCCAAAACTGGTGACTGAGGTCCTCCGGAGAGAGAAGGCCTACCGGGCGCAGAACTCTCCGAAACTGATGACGATGTTCGGGAAATGTTCCACTTATATAATCAGTTTGGTCCCCCTTCTACTCAGACTTTTTCTTACACGTGTCGCTAACTGCCTTCGTCTGGGATAGAGTTCGTCGTCATTTTAATGGGCAACCTTGGTGGCTGTTGATGATCTCGGATTAATCTCTTTGTCCTTTTTTTTAATTTCTAGAAACTTCCATGATGGGTTCGATGAACTCCGAGTGTCGGTCTTTGTCTCAAAAGTTTGAAAAAAGGGATTTTGATGATTTTGTCGGGCGACCGTTAAACTTTGTGTGCGTCTTCCTTATCTAATGGAGGTGCGAAATGTTGACGGTCGACATTAATGGCTTTAATGTAAACACTCGTCCGCCGCTTCTTGAACTTTTCGTTCGGTTATTTGTGTGGCTCCTTGGTTCTCAAACTGTTTTTAATTTATAAAATAATCCGCGTCACAAGCGTTAATTTGAATAACATAAAGAATTAAGAAATATAACAATAATATTCATAATAACAACGAAATATTAACTGAAGGATCCACGATATTTTCAGTGGCAAAACAAGTTCTGTAGAAGCCCTTTTTGTCAGGGCTCATTACTCAAAAACGAATATGATAGCTATTATGAAATTTATTTTACTTTCAACATTTTAGCTTTTTTTGTAATAAATCTTTATCTGGACTTGGAGGTCGCTTGCAATTAGATTTGGAGCCCATGAGTTGAATCCTACATTGCTTCTAGGCAAATCCGGGCATAGTTCTTAAAAAAAGTACCCTTTTCCAATTTGACAGCGTACTTGTGCGAAGGTGCGAACTCCCTTGCTTGTATTTTCCACAATTCATCAATCGGAAATATCCTCATGTTAAAAGTTTTACGAAAAACTTTTCGACGAGCCTTTTCGGCAATCGGCGGTCCTGCGTCTCGCTTTTGGCCATAAACTGGATTCGTTACGGTTCGAAAAATGTTTATACGTTACCCGGCAGTGGTCGGAAAACTTTTTTCGGAAAGGACCAGATCGTAAAAATTTGAGACTCGCGTGATTTGTATTCCCGGTCCAGGAATAAGGTTTCGGAAGCTTATCCCAAATTAAAGTTCTTGTAAAAGATTCTATTGTGAATTATTACAATTTAGAATTCACGAGGACGTTTTCTGTTTGAAAAACGGGTGAAGACCAATCGATACCTTGACCGTCTCAGTATTAACATTATTTTTAAACAAAGAATCGTGGGAAAGAGTAAAAGTTTCATTGAACCTCGAGTTTGCTGATTATGCAATTATGCACGTGTCGTCGATCGAACAAATAAATAAATTACAATTGAACGAATTCGTCGACTTAGCGGTTTAACACGAGTCGCTGTTTAAGCAGATATCTGTAAGATAAATAAATAACAATTCTTTGAAGCGAAATTACTAGATGTGCAGTTCCCACGTCTATCGTGTTTGCTGTATAAGCTTGTATGACACATTTATTATAAAGTTGTATAAAAGTGCCGATTGCAATTAATTTGATACTCGTCGGTTCGTGGATCATATTTAAAACAATGTAAACTGATTATGGCTATGTTAGTAATAACGGATACAATTCGTTATTAATCTATGTTAATTCTTAGAGCTAGGTTATAGGATTCATTCAACTAACTTAGGCACGATCTGAGAAATTGACTTCTACAGGTTTTTCACCCCAAGTTGAATATTTTTCTACAAGATAACAATTCTTGATTCTTCTATGAATATTATTATTTTTCGATCTTCTGAGAGCAATCACTTCCAATTAAGGGAATGACAAGCTCCTCAATTGTATAATTCAAGGGATTTCAAAATAAGGAAATTTTTCTCATTCGTATCAAGATCCGGAAAATATTTTTGTAACTAATAGTTTAACAATAGCTTCAGAAAGTATATCTCCTGCGATTTTTATTTAAGATGAAAATTTCTAAATTAAAACTATTTGTTTTCATGCAAAAACAATATCAACCCGCGGATCGAATTGAAAACAGGCAGTGGACCGGATTTGGCTCGCGGGCCAGAGTTTGCCGATACCTGCGTTACCGTGAACGACGGTCCCCTGCATGAGGCAATAAAGCCGAGTTCGTTGGGAAAATATTAAAGATATTTTTCCTCTTCCCTCTCGTCTTAAACGACGCTTGACCTGTCTGCAATAAAATTTCGCCGATCGCGTCTTCGACGCTGAAGTCTGGAGATGTAATTTCTTCAAACCTTCGACGGTAACAAACATGAGGATATATGATGATCATCATAACGAGGTTTTGATGAAACTTCAATGGATATTGATTAGCGTAAAATTATGTGGACTATCTCAAGATCTGGCATGCTTGCGGATCAGTTGCAATCTGATCAATTCAGGTTTCCGTATTTAATAGAATCAATCAAATCAATTCACAGGTGAAGGGATGGTTTTGAAACTACGACACGATGTCGATATTTCGAGGTTGTGTAGTAAGTTATGATATTTCGGATTCAGTTGCGATTTTCAATTAATCAAATAGTTGTATATAAGAACGTAAATTTAGGCAACTGTATCGGTTTGGTTTTACGTTTTGTACGTTATTTTAATAATTTCACGGGCGTGCGCGAGTTATCGCATGCGCCAGTTGTTGCTTGAGTGAAAAGTCATGCGCGGAACGTTGTTGAGCGGAAAGTCCTTGCGCGGTTTGTCGCGGAACTGTGGGCCGGCTCTCTTTAGAAAACCAACCCCGGATTGTCTCAGTTGTAGATTCACAAGAGGAGGAAGTGTTTCGCGCCCCGTAGGCCAGCTTTCTCTATAATGTTCTGTCAGCTGAACGATTCGCAGTAACGTCGCTCCGCAGTCTTCCGCGCCTTATAATTCGCTTTGTATGTGTAAACTCTGTGCGAAACTTCTTCATAATTAACTGTAAAACTTCTGTAAATTTCTACAAAATAAATGCTGCGTCATCGGCTCGAGAACCCTTGGTTTCTTTGAGGAAACCCCTGAAACATCTACCTTTCCTGGTTTCACCAAAGCTCTGACCTAATAAGGGGTCGTAGTCAGCACATCACACCCGACTGAGTGACATGAGTCCTAGAGTTGCCAACATTTTTTCGGCGAAATATATTACTTTTCAAACTAAGGCATTTAAAATATAAGACGCTTCCAAAAAAATATAGTGTTTTATGAAAAGTGAAAAAGATAAATATTCAGAGGTCAAATTTATGGGGGTTTAGATATTAAATTTTTCTGCTTTACTTTTTTTTTAGCAATACATTCATTATTGGGTTTATTGTAATATAGTCCTTTTCAAACCAAGCCATAAAAAATATAAAACACTTCCAGTAAAATATAGGACACATCCGAAAAAAGTATGGTGTTAAGGACAAAGTTTGAGCTGTCAAAAAATGACACAGAGAACTTTCGGTTTCATAATAGTATAGATAGATAGATATAGATAGATAGATATATATAGATAGATATAGATAGATAGATAGAAGATAGATAGATAGGGCACAGACCAAAAATATAGGTCATATCCTATAAAACATAGGACATTGGCAATCCTAGTTACAAAATTTGTATTGGTAAAAAATAATTTATTACGTTCATTGAAGTAAAAATGTCAAATATTTACCGTTGTCATCTTAAATGGGTTTTCTCGAACCATATATTACTTAAGTGCAAAAAATAAATAATGAGTCGAAAATGGACATTGACACAAAAAAAAGGAACATTTGGAAGCAATAAAATTTATCGAATCGAATTTGTAAGGATGTTCGAGGGCCTTAAACGGCATTTGCTTATTGTTATAATTTCGTGAATTTTGGCGGCTTTACTAGTTTTCAAAGCCTGATCGTAAAAGCGTTTTCTTTATTAGTCGAGTTTGGAGATTTTGCCTTCTTAACAATAAAATTTGGACAATGGCACTACAGGTAGTTCTCGACTTACAATATTTTGCACAATATAATTTTTTTTAGATCATTATTTTTTGGATGAAAACGCGTTAACTTGTATACTCGTAACGAGATTTTTCGTATTAAATATCATGTATTATTTTACGTATCAAAAACATTTTCACAATATATTTTGATTATTGTTTCGTATACGTGTACAATACGGTTTTTTTTAAATATGAATGAGAAAAATCTTACATAGATGACCTCAAGACCGTATACTCGAGGCAGTCAGATTAATTCGTTTTATTTAACTAGTAAATAGGCCCGATGTTAATAACATCGGCTGTGGTTTTGTTTATTTGATGGGAGACCTTGCCCTGCAGCGGGTACAAAATGAGTCGACAATGATGATGATGACTTTCGAAATATCCTAACTTTTAGAAAATGATGAAAAAAAAAATCTATTTTTTCAAAATTCTAACTAGGTCTGCTCTCTTAACTTATTTGAATTAGACCAGGTGGAAAGAAGTTAAAAAAAACAAATAATATTGGAGTTGCTTATCAGTAAAATCGGAACTTTTTAATCCTCAATAACGAGGGTAGAAACTCTCCATTATTTCAAATGTTGATTTAATCATTCCGTCTGTTGGATTTCCGCGGAACTTAGAAATCATTCGGATCAAATTAAATCGGACGTTCGGTTGATAACATTGAGCTGCTTTCCGGTGTACTATCAGAAAAACTGATAACAAAATAAATTGGTCTCCATTTCCTTCCTGTCAATTTTGCTGAAGTGGAAGAACTCGTTGATTCGGCCTGATTGTTGATGAATTTTTATATCATAATTTTTACATAATAATGAATTATATATCCCGTTGAATATCAACGCATGTGTTTATAAACCAACCTTTTGAAGATCAAGTGTGAAATCAATTTTATTTCAACTGTTTATTTTTATCGTATTGAAAAGTTCACGTTATAAACGGAGCAAATAATTATTAACACAGGCAGACAAAAATCGAGTATTATCAGTGCTCCGTAACCTTTTTTCTTCTGTAGCCCACTGACCATATTTCCAAAATTTCGCGGCACACCTACCTGGGTGACCATATTTCTTAGGACTTAAAACAGTGCTCTAAAAAAACAAATAAAAATTGTAACTTTCCCCCTATATAAAATTTTTTTTTGTACTTCCAATAATTTAACAATTCTTATTTTGAAGAAATATTAATGTCATTGAAGTTTTTTTTCACGACGTACAATCACATAATATAAAATAAAAAATCAATACTAATAATTCATGTTTTTATAAAAACAGTTGTAGAGCCGCAGGCGATTTTTTTTTTTTAAAGTTTTAAAATCTATCTTTCTGTCTTATCTATAGCCAAGCTTCGGCAACCTATGACCCGTAGGTCACTAAGTGACCTGTCCGATGAATTCAAGTAACCCATTATATTTATTTTTATTGATTATTAATTATTTTCTCATTAAAATTTTCAATATTGTCCACTAAAAACTGTTTTAAAATATATCTACTGTCCCAAAAAACTTCATAAGAGTCAAATTATGGTTGCTTCTGGCCCATAGACAAAAAAAGTTGCCGAGGCCTGATTTATCTATCTATCTATCTACTTTATTTTATAAAACTGAAAGTTTCTTTGTCTCTCTGAGACGCTTTTTGACAGCTCAAACTTTGTCCTTAATACAAATCTCGGGGAAAGCGCTAAAAAATCCCAGAAATTCACTTAAACCTTACAAAAAATTCATCTAGTGACTGGCACACTTATCAAAATCGAAAATGGAGCCAAAAAAAGCTAAAATCGCGTAAAAACAACCTATTTCCATGTTTGAACTAATTTGGACGGCGACGTTTTTTTTTCGGAAGTTTGACGTTTGAAGCCAACCGGGCATACTCGGGATCTTTTTCGATTAATTATCGTCGCCGTGATTATCTTTATATGTATTTAATAATCTTTATATCGATTTAGTGTAATGTTAGCGACGCGAAGAGAGTATTGAGACGTTTTTTTTTTTTTTTTCAAACGAAAATTTTTTCGTTTTCGAAATATTTAGAACGAAAATTTTTCTCTAACAATTGCCGCAAAATTGGTATCTATTGCATTATTTGCCATATAATTGATTGTACAATTTTTTCACGGCCGCAATACGTTTTGGCATGGAAATAATATATCTATTGAATTATATTATACGTCTTATAGTTCTAAACACGTGTATAATTCGAAATTAAAGTCGATTTTTACGCAAATGTGGATGTCCGTTAACTAGCATGAGATTTCCAAAGTTTCTCATAAAATATTATTGATTTTTTTCAATTTCTATTTTTTCGAAATTCGAATTCAAATTTGATTTCTTTTTAGATTTCGTTTCAATAAATGATATTAAAATAATAAATTTTATCAAAATTAGTTTTTTTTCGATAAATTATTTTTTTTCAATATTTATTTTTACAACTCAATATTAGTGGGTGTGGTTGGGGAGGGGGGAGGTAGGCTTGAAGGGTTCACAACACGAGGCCCGAAGGGCCGAGTCATGTGGGCCCAAAGGGCCCACAAGCGAGCCTGCAGGGCGAGACTAGCGTGCTCGGACTGGCTACGCCAGTCAGAATACGCTAGTACTATTATAAAACCGAAAGTTTCTCTGCCTGCTGTGTGAGACGCTTTTTTGGAAATCAAACTTTGTTCTTTATAGAAAAGAAAATACTGGGCGTAGGGTGGCACGGGTGGTGGGTTCCAAGGGTCTACAAAACGAGGTTCGAAGGGCTGAGCCTAGTAATTTCTGGTTAGCGTATCTAACCTTAATGCGCTAGTGAACAATAAATTAGATGCAATTTTTTTAAGGTATTCTCAGTTTCTTTTGTTTAGAAAGTAGTATGTAACTAAAAATTTTTGTCTTCTTTTACTTAAATTTCTTCTTTTACAAAATGACAGATTTTGTTCTTACTATAAAGTATATAGTAATTTTACAAAAACGGCAAATCTAACGCAAAACATAAAAAAGCAGTTGAGTGTTGAAAGTTGAACTCGTACCTCGTGAATCGCTAAGGGACTAGACGTCACTGTCGCGACCTTTTACCTTATTGATTTCACCTGTTCTATCAAAACCTTTGCCTTGTTGCAATCATCGTATAATTTTTGCTGATTTGTAAAAATAAACCCTGTCTCCATACCTTGTGAGTACTTGCTTATCATTTGACCCGGAGAACGACCAACTCCTCATTGACTACCTTATCCCTTTCCGTCGATGAGAGTGAACTCATTACAATCTAGTCAATCTGGTCACATTACACAGTATACAATGGTGATCGACGATCACTTGTCAATCCATACGGCAAAAACTCGTAATGACAACTTCCAGTCCCTTATAAATTCACGGGCTACGAGTTCAACGCTCAACGCTCATACCAGGGTGAGATTAAGTCACCAACTGACGATTTGCTGATTTACAGCGACTTTTAAATAAGATGGCTCCTCCCCCAGGTGTCGTCCATCCGGGTGTTGATCCTAATGACATCCAGAGGGTTTGTTCACCCGTTCTAATCGGCGTTTTGTACACGGAACTTTTCTAGTTTTTTGTGATCCTCAATCTCACGACTATGTCACGTATCCCATTCAATTATTAGCTCAGAGACCTAACGGTCACCAGGTCTTTTGTTGTGGGGGTGCATTGTTTGTAAATCCCCAATCTCGCGGCTGTTTCACGTATTCCGTTTAATTATCGGCTCGGAACATTAAATAAAGAATCATCACGTTATAATTTTTTTTAACCCTTTCGTGGGCGATTATCGACATACGAAACGTAAATATAAAAAAAAATAAAGTTGATTGAATGTGAAACGTGAAACGAAAGTCACAAAGAGTGTACTTTCCAGTGATTGTTAGTGGAATGAAAATTTGTATTGAGCTGTTTTATAATATTTATCTCACATATTCTTAAATCAATTTTGATATATAAAATAGGAAAACAAACCATCATCAAGGACCAATGAGGAAATAAGTCATAAAATTTTCTAGCCATTTGTAACGCAATTCGTACAAAGGACATCTTTTTAAGTCGGAAACTATTATTCAGGTTCGAAAACCATTATAAATGTATACAATAGCACACGTGCTCTATTTTTTTTACGATTGTGTATTTCTAAATCTGCAAAGAATGTATCCCCATCTGCAATTTGACCGAAGACCATTTTTTACGTCAATTGCATCTTGAAGATTTATTGGGCGATCTTTTGAAGGCTAGCGGTGGTGAACCTTTTATCGTTCACATGCCAACATTTTCATATATTATATTTTTTTGTTGAGTATCACTCAAGCCAAGGAAACTTCAATGACGAAAAAAATCACAATTATTATTGCCTTGCAAATTTTGATTTCAATTAACCGATTATTTTTCGATTACGTTTTCCTATTTGAAAAAGCCCAATTACATCGATACGATCCACAAATGCTTAAAATATTTACCACGACCACACACACCATTACACAATCTATCTATATCTATCTATCTATCTATCTATATATTATATTATATAAAAAATGGATAGTTGTTTGTTTGTTTGTTTTTTTTTATTTAAAATCTTTTCACTCCAACACCGTTCGATCCGAATCGACCGTCGAATCGAATTTTCATGACCGATCGTCATGAAAATTGGCATGTGTATGTATTTTTTCGTCGATAATGTTGTATCATCAAAACAGGGTGGTCATGTTTCCCAGAATCCAAAACGCGACAGTCCGCAAAAAAATTTCCTCCCTATATAAAAAAATTGTCGCACGTTCAAAAATTGTGACTACGCGGCCTGCTTTATGCTTTTGTTTTAATTAATTAAAATAAAAAAAAATAATTTGATTTAAAATTTAAGTCCCGAGTACTATCCGCAAGTATTATATAAAAGGTATCCATGATATTTAGTTTTCTATTATTTCATTCAATTTTGTATCTTCTTCTTATCACAGTTTCCGTTTGCGGTTTCGCTCAAAGGAATTATTTATAAAAATAAAAAGATAATTCTAAGACTACAGATAATTCTTTCATCACGAAGAAATTTTATATAATATTATAATTATAACTAGTATATAAGCCCGATGTTAATAACATCGGGATGTGTATGTGTTTATTTTAAAGTCGATGCCCGTACCCGATTT
>JAOXNN020229209.1:0-12906 GCA_028571205.2 Hydropsyche betteni
TTTGAATATTTAATATTTAATTAATAAAATCAAAATAGTTCATTTGTTATTTTTTTGTGACATATAGGCAAAGCCAGGGGCAGGAGGTAATAAGCATCATATTATAGACTTTAACTGTATACGCATAAAGAACATATTAATTTGAATTGCCAAAACTAAATTTTTTCAGTGAATTATGCTTCGGAGTAGATTGAATGTTTTTTCTTCTAATTACAAATTATAGTTTGATATGACTCAAATAAGTTTTCAGTAAAGTAAAAAAAAAAAATTGAAAACCTAATAAACGGTCATACAACAATCTCTGCGGATCAATCCAAATCGGCCCGATAAAAAGTCAGTTCTAAAGCCTCAACACGGTGGACCAGAAGAGACTGTTGTTGTTCGTAGGAAACGTCTTCGGAATAATAAAATGGACCAGCGTTGAAACAGGCCAAACACCGAAGTCAAGAAGTTTCCCTCGACGAAGATTACGCCCCACGAAACCTTATACATTACGTAAATTCCACAATAGCGAAACAACGACAACAATTCACCGAACAGATTATTTTGTGATTCGACGAAATTTCAACCATCGAGATTGATCCAACTTTTAAAACTGTCAAATTACGCAATCAATCATTTTTAACTCTCGAAAGAACAAACGCCCAAAATCTAAGATAATAAATCACTTTTTTAAACCATCGACGTATTTAATTAAATACAAAAAAAAATCAATTCCGCCAACTCGGCTCATTAGATTGACACTTCCTAAAGACTAATTTTTCACCGCGAAAATCGTCAAAGCGAACAATCCGCCGATAATTCGCGATATGAAAATAATGAAATTGCGATCCCGTCCCGGGAAAACTCGGAAAAACTTTTAATGGAACTCCGAAGGTCAATTTGGTTCGGAAGGCGGAAAAGAATGTGCATGTAGATCCGTGTATACGAGCAGACGAAGTGAATCGAAGAAGATAAATGAGTGGAGTGTAAGGAAAGTTTTCCCGGGAGATTTTCCGCGCTATCTCGCATTCCGGTCCCGCTTCGGGAAAACTTAATACGTAGTTTAGATCCGCGCGCGATATGACATGGCGGAAATTTTTACCCGCCTCTGGGAAAAACGTCGAAGGTAAATAAAACGTGTAATGTCACGTGAAAGCTGAATGTTTGCTGTTTGCAGTCGAGATAAACGTTTGGAAGTGGTGTAGTTTCGTATGACGCGTTGGTGCTTTGTGCGAATTCGGGTTAAAGGGAAAAACGTTGAATCGATATTTTTATGATGTTTATCGTTTGAAAATTAAAATTAAAAACGAACGAGCTGTAATTGTTTCAAAAGCTTCGATCGTGTATGAACGAACTAATCATAATATCATGCATATTGATATGGAATCAAAAAAACTATATATTATATTATATATAATATAAAAAATATGGGATGCTGAAATGAAACTCTTAGTTTTAAGATTTAACAAAATCGAAAATGTATTAGATGTACAAAACTCGTTTTTGTAAGAAAACTTTCTAAGTTTCATGCGCAAACTTTAAAAAAATTCTCACACGACGAATACTAAAAGGATAATTTGAATTTTTTTTAACTTGTTTTAATAAAATTTTCAACGTACTAAATTGCATCTTCAGCGAGCGTTATTTCATCATATGTTTCAGAAGAATAAAAAAATCATTCGCCAAATCAAAAACTTATAATACGTCCACCAACAATCTAAAATAGCTATCTGTACCAAATTTGCATAATGTAACAATCATTCAATACAAAATCATATTTTATCAAAAAATTTCAAATACCAAACTTCCCAACCCAAACACCCGATATTTTCCTTGAACGAAACCGTCAAAATCTCCGACAGCCCCGGCCGAACAAAACCCAAAACTCCATCGTCAATACCGAAAACCCAAAATATAATACGACCACGTACAAAACACCGACATACACGTTCCAAACAAACAACTCACCATGGATATGTTGGAGTAGCAGACTCCCTTGTCGGAGCAGTCTTGATTGTCACCACAATTGTCCGATTTGACAGTCACTTTGAGCCGGACGCATTGAGTTCCCCAACTTTCGGACACAACTGAAAAGAAGAAGAAAATATTTCAACTTTTTGACATCTTCGGATAAACTGAAACACTGATACACTATATGGGTTATATCGTATAGCCTTGTACTGTGTTGTATAACTTATACTTGAACCTTGTACGTAAAAGAGCTGAAGGCTATGCTGAAAAATATGTGTTGTACAATATAGTGGTGAAGAAGTATCGTTTCGTTTCAGAGGATTTAACTCTTTTTGTACATGTTACGGAATGTTTGTTTGATTGTGTTTTTTTATGAAAATTGCGAAAAATTTAAAGTTTTTTTAAACACCATTTGACATATTAAAATGATTTTTTCAACACTCCGACTTTCATTTTATAGAATGGATTTTTTTGAAAATTATTTACTGTACAAATCCGAATCTTATTTGCGATCCTCAAGGTCTTTTTAACCACATTTCGATACTCTGGTATCAACAATACAACTCTTTCCCAAGTTACTATAGATATATTGTAAAACATGTCAACTATGATATTTGAAAGATGACTTAAATATTTATTTTTTTATTAAAACCAACAAAAGAGGGACAATACTAACAGTTGATGTTAAATTTCACAAAAAAGGCAAGGTTTTTTTACGTTTTTCATTTAAAACACAATAACAAATACGTTACGTAATATATATATAGATATAGATTTTTTCATTTTGTAAAAATTGGATTCAATTTATTGTATAGTATCAAAATCTCGAATAGCATAAATTATCGATAAGTAAAAATCATTTTCAATACTTCAATTTTAAAATTTGATTTAAAAAACAAAATGAATACCGGAAAATAAGTGCCATTTTTAAGACTTTGAGATAAAACGATTTTAGTCAATAAATTCTTATAGTGGCGCATACAACCGATACAAGTTCTTTATCTATTAAAAATCAATTCTAGAAACTTCAAGTATATAATATTTTAAAATATGAGAGTTGATACATAGAATGTATTTCTGGTTCAAACCGATTTTAGATCTTTTGGCACTTACATTATTCCAGTATCCAAATTATGCATTTTTCTATTATAGTTTTGAAACAAACTTTTTCCACGTGCACATTTCAAACATCGAATAAAAAGTACACCTAGCATATCAAAACATCATATTTCATCAATTACTCACATTTTTTACTCGATTACTCACATTTTTTCATACCAACACTCAAAATTTCGCCCGAACCAAAACTCATTCCCATCAACCCCCGACAAAAGAGCATCATTCCCATCACTTCGGACCAATTTCCGTGTTGTCGCACAAAATAATAATACACGCCCGTTCTGCACACACAAAAGCGCACAAATCGAATCAAATATTTGAACTGGCATTCACAGTCCGGCGTTTGCTCTCATCGCAAACAACCATCTACTATTATCCAAGAGTTTAGCCTGTTTTCAGTGAAAACATCGCTCGCCGTTTGCGAAGGCAAACATAAAAACTGGACGTTTGCGGGAAATTCGAGATGAAAGCGGGATAAATAAATTTGAGGGTCTTCGTGCGAGACGTGATGATATGTGTGGTTCTTTGGAAGTTGTCTGTGTTGACACTTGAATGGTGAGGTTTCGTTTCGTATGAGGATTGGTTTTTTTTTTGGTGGAAATACTCGAAATGAGTTGATAATAGTCTGTTTTTTTTTCGGATATAATAGGGGATACTTGGGTAATTCCGTGATAATTAGCGTACGTTGTCGTTATTTTTTATTCTAATTTTTTTTTAATATTTACTATCAATAAGCTTCTGTATTATTTTTATCTAACTATATTCTACTATAATATACAGGTTGTTCAATCCAAATAAGCACTTTTTCATTTCAAATTAGCAATTTTTCATTTCAAATCAACAATTTTTCGTTTCAAAATAACACTTTTTAATTTCAAATCAACACTTTTTCAAAAATGAAAATTTACAAAAAGTGTTAATTTGAATTGAAAAAGTATCAATTTGAATTGAAAAAGTATCAATTTGAAATGAAAAAGTGTTAATTTGGAATAACAAACATGTATTTGACTTTTTTCGACTATATTCCATTATATTTGACTCATCGTCATCACTATGAGTCGAATACAGTCAAATATAATCGAATATAAATATATTTCTATTATTATTTAGATGTACGTTTTTAATAATTTTGTATGAAACTTCCATAAATGATCAAATTTAATCTAATTTCATGATACTATTGTCAATTCAATTTCTTAAGACTATCAATACTCATTATTTTAATAGGAAAATGCTACAAAATTTTAGATAAAGCTTTATTCTATAATATTTATTGATAATTTTTTTTTTGCAGATTGAAAGCCTTGTTAATTTAACCAGCTGAATTATACGCATACTTTACATGTCAAAAAATACAAAAACTGTCGCAAAACTTGTCTATACTAGCATCACTAATTATATCAGCAAGAATTTGTATATTTACTGGCAAGCTTCTAATAGGTATAGTTAGTTTACTTGAAAATATATTGACGGAATTTTTCGTATCACGGATTTATTCGAATTTCTCCTATTTGAATTGACGCATAAATTTTTTATGTCAATTTATTTGTTCATATTAAAAATAAATTTAAGACTGGATAAATTTACTCGATGGTTTTCGCAGTTATTACTTGCGGTTTTCATTGTCAATATTTGAAGTGGTTTTGTGGTCACGTTTCATATGAAATTCGTTCAACGTAAATATAATATAATATATCGATTGATTAAATGATGTTGTAACCTTTAATATGAAAATATTTGTGAGAATCGGTTTTTACAATATAATATTTCAAACATTCACAAAACAATATTATTTGATGAGATCAAATTATTTTTATTATATTTGAAACATGTCAATGTTTTAAATTATTGAAAATTGAAAGAAAAAACAATTTAAAATATAAGTCGAGATTTTCTTTTCTTTTTTCTATCGGATCTATATTAGACAAAACATTGTAAAAGTTTTTGTATGAATGCTTAATCGATGCTTATTTTCACTAAAATATATTTCGTTTGGAACTAAAAAATTTTGTTTTTCAGTAGGTTATTTTTAAATTTTTCAGTTCTATAACTTTTCCTCTAGCCTAATATGAAAGTAACTTTTATTCAAATTTATGAAAATTTTACTTTTAAAAACATGAAATTTTGCTACCTCAATATTATTCAAATTTTACATCTAGTAAACCACACTATATCAAATATAAACACTACCAACTAAAATTTAAAACCAACAGCAAAACCCATTTGCAACATTCGGCATTTTATACAACAATCACTGATTTCCTTCTATTATACCTACAATAACACTAGATAATAAAAAAGAGAGTGTTTTTTAATTTGATTACGATGCAATTCCATTATTCATTTTCAACTATTTTTTCGAAAAATTTGCAACTCACGACAAATAATCAATTTAAACCCGAATATTAGTTTTATTTCCAAGATAATAGATATTGCTGATTGCTTTCTCCAATTTTTTTTTAAATCGATTCATAAGCTTAGATTGTGAAAAATCTTTATGCATTTGTATTAGAGATATAATAAATATAGCTGATTTTACTGAACAATGTATAATATTTAACCATCGCGATTACGAAATCGAATAGGGCGCAGATATTTAATTCTACTTGAAGTAAAAAACAGAATCTGTTGCATTTATAGATTAATAATTATATTTATAATTAAATATTTTATCTTTTCAAATTATTTTCGATATAAAACCGAGACTTTTTCGATCTTTCGGTAAAGACCTAAAATTATTTGTTTGGGGAACAAATTTTATTTTACTCGATACATATCCGAATTGTTTTTATGAGCTAAAAATACAACTTCAAACGATTTTTTCATATTAAAATATTTTCTTATTGAAGATGATTTCACAAATATTTTTTCCGAATTTTTGTAATGAATACATTTGTACTGCTACGAGAACTTCTTGCTTTTTTCTTTATCGATTGACATTTGATTACTTTTGTATCTTATTTGAAATATTGATTATTAATTATAGTTCCATTGCTATAAGTCTTATTAATAATCGAAAAATTTTCAAAACGCGTTTTTGTTTTTAAATTTGAAGCAGAGCTAAATGTACGAGTACGCGTACCGTTCGTCTTCCGTTAAAAGTATGCATCAACAAAATCACTTATATCTCAGAAACAAATAAATATACAGAATACAAACATTTTGAAGGTTCTAAATCTCGGGGATTGATTCAATACAAAACTGAAGAAAACATTCCGCAATACCTTTTATCTTAGCAACAAAACCCCTCTCCAGTTTCAAATTGATCACAGTGTTAACATCTTCGAACAAAACCCACATCCTTCCAACGACATATAATATTCCAGCCAATCCCACGACCGATCGACGACACACCATAAAACCTTCAATTTCCCACATTCAACAGAGACGCCAATCGTCTCAGAAAGCCATCCTTTGAAAGTGCACATACCCGACGGAAGCGGAAGCTGAGCCTCTGCATAAAAGCTCACCGGTCTTCTCCGAAGGGCTATGGGAAGTGCAATCAGCAAACTTGCCAGCTCTGCCTTTTCAGCCGGTCTGTTAATGCAATATCCTTCACTAAATGACCCTCCCGGGGACGTGGAGGAAACAACTTTTCTTCCCTTCCGGTCCGAAGCACTCCGTATTATAGAACTTTCATCATCACTAGGATTTTGTGTGTGTGTGTTCGGCTCGTGCGACTTTTTCGCGTGTATTTGTGTCGGATTAATTTGGTGTATTTATATAAGTTTTGTTTTTATAATATGCGTGTTAGTGGTTTGATTCTTATTGTAAAAAGATTATACTTGTTCTTCTATAAGGTATTTTGATAAGGACGCTCGATTTTAAAACTTACAAAAAAAAATTATGATTTGCACGCATTTTTCAACGCTTTATTCATAAATGGTGATTTACCGTACACTATTAAACAATTGACAACAAATTTGACAGATGTCACTTTGACGATATGGCCTTACAAATTTCGAGCATCTCTATTGAAAGACTCTTAATATATGAATTCAAAGAGTGCTGATGTTCCTGAAACTTTTTTTCAAAACATTTTGAATATTTTTTTTAAATTATGATGTTTAAAAAGTTGAATTTAGAATCTAAAGGATGTATTCGTCTTCAAATATCTTGAATCATTCAAAAACACTTCAATTTATAACAATATCATAATAATATACAATTCTCAATGTTTCCTTAGTATTTTTTCTTATTACACGAAATTCATTATTAATATTTACATCACTTTAAATTTCAAGAATATATTATTGCGCAAAATCTTTCGAAAATACGTATATTTTTTACAATAACTTTCTCAATTCAAAATTTCAACCACAAAACGAATATTTTCAAATAATTTCAACCAAATTAATCTACAGACATTACAAAACTACCATTCGTTCAAACTAAATCGTCACAACATTATTTCCTGAAACGATTTTAAATTGTGAAACGTCCAACTTCACAACATTAACCGAACCCGACAACATTTCCCAACGAAAAAAAAAGACAATGGAACACAAAAATTCGTTATCTCCGTCGAATATTCGACAAGAGTTCCGTTTATCTCCGGACAAATGGAGTGTGAGCGACCCGTTTTTGTACATCTTTGTTTGTCCGGACACAATTGTGATTTCAGCCGATTTCATTCAGTCGCTGAAAAGCGGACGGCCCACGATCGAAACAAATGGACTGAAAATCGACCGTTTTGTGGAACGATTCGGAGCGTTCTTTTATTTCAGACGGGGTCGTCTGAAAAATATGAAATGCGACAACGTCCGGGCCGTTTGGTATTGACGGTGAAGTGTATCGAGTTATGAAATAAATTTCGGTAAATATTATTATCGGGAGACCATTTATAGCGATGGTGTTTCAGATTTTATGAGAAATCAGGGCTGTGTTTTTGATTTCGACTCTGTTGGAGTTAAGGAGTCGTTGAATTTTATGTAGAGTCGGTGTCGTAAAAAATTGACCGATTCAGATTGTTTTTTTTAATTTTATGGTTAAATACGGCTTTTTTCTGTTTTGTATAGGCTATCAAAATTAAAGATTTGTTAACATATTCATAAAAGTTTTTTTTTTTTAAATTCTCGAGAAAAATGACAAAAAGGAAAACTCACATTTCTCGAGAAGTTTTCAGGTTTCTCGGGAATTTTTTATTACACATTAAATTTATATAAATATTTTTTTACTGTTCGGGTAGGTGAGAAGCGTGGATTTATGATATTTTATTTTTACAATCAAAAATATGCAAATTAGTTAGAACAATTTGGAAAATCTTTTCATATTTGATAATATAAAAAAATATATATTATATGTTCGTGAAAATATTTTTTCCTATTTCGTTATAAGAAAAAGTGAATTAAAAAGGTAAAAAAATGGTCGATTTGCTTTACAATATTTTTTTAAATATTTAACCAGACTAATTTATTAGAAAAAAATGTAAACTGGGGATTTTTTCATATAAAAAATTTTTTTTGATAGTTTTTGACAAATTCGAGAAGTGAAATCGAATATTCTCATTTTTCGAGAAATCAGAATGTCTAATATGTATTCATAGCCCTACGTATATCTTGACTGTTTATTTTAAATATAATATAATTTAAAAAAACTGATAATATCAACATTAAACACTTCTAAAATATAATTGATTTATCACTTTAATGAAATATAAATGTTTGAGGGTTTCTTTTAAATTTTTAATTTGTAAAATATGTTCAGTGCCAATTCATTACAAAAATCGTTATTATGAATTTCTATCATCAATTTTATACATTGACAAGAAAATTTGATGTTACTATCTCCTATATATAATAGCGCATATCTTTGTATTTGTGTATCTGTTCGATGACGTTCGCGAATTTTCGCAAATATGATCTTTATATACGTAAACGTCTATAATATAATGCTTATTACCTACTGCCCGGATTGGCTTTGCCTATATGTCGTAATTGTAACAATAATAAATGAACTGGTTTTATTAATTAAATATAAAATATTCAAATCGAGTACGCGCATCGGGTAGCCTGTATGTCACAAATAACAAATGACCTATTTCGATTTTATTAATTAAATATTAAATATTCAAATCGGGTACACATTTCGAGTTCACACTTTATCGTTTTATCGTTTTCCGTTCCTTAATAAATCCACAGCCGATGTTATTAACATCGGCCCTATATACTAGCTATATTATAAAAGCCGATTTCACTAAATTTCGTAACGAATACACAACCATACAAAAAAAAAACACCCTCGCGACAAACTCAACGAAACTCACTACGAAACGCCGGAAAAAAAAACTCACACCGTCTCCCGAAAAATAAAACTCGCCCCGACGCCGGGAGATTCTTCCGCTTTTTTATTCAGTCGCTTTTTAACCCGAAGGGATTTTAATTTGACATTCCATTCCACATTACTTCCGAAGAGAAGGGTAACTTCCCAAAATAAGAACGAGCGGCCCTTCGCCCTACACTTTGGCCCGCGAAGAGCCTTCCCCTGGGGCCTTAGGGGAGACACGCCTTTCAATTCGGACCGAATTCGTTAACATTGAAGGTTGTTTACGTGGAAAATGCCTGCCTCGACACAAATCGCATTCGAATATTGATAAGGCGAATTAAATTCCTGGAGCGTCCAATTATGACGATCGAGTTCCGGCGGCGTAATTGGAATATAATAATTCGCGGACGGTTAAGTTCGAAATTGGCGTTTCTGTGCATTGTGTTGGTTTTTGTTTATTGCTCGGCGTATTTGTCGAGTGAAATGTGAAATTGAGAGGTTGTGTTTAAAATTTGTTGATATAATGTATCGGAATGATGTCTCAAAGTTTGAGTGTCCACTTTGTGCATTGACAAAATAGTCTGTTTAATCACCTTCTAATTGCTCTAGTCCAATTGTTCGAGTGATACGATAATTTTAGTTGCTTGCACTCAGATAACGCTCTTATGCTAAATATCAATAAAGTGAAAATTGGAATCTCAAGTAATGATCGAGAAATACGCGTAGTGTCAGACTTTCACGTCAGTTTAAACTTCGAGAGTTTGTTCTGAACACATTTTCACAACTCAAGCTAAAACGCTTACCCAAGCATGATACTTATGACGTCTGTTTTAAGTGTAGACGCATTTATATGTTGATAAAATTTGACAGTCGACATTCAAACTAAAATTGATAGTTTGGGTATACCCAAACTAGTATGAGTGTAAACAAACAAAAGTTTACACTTGAACTGTGACATATATAATCAATCGATCGATGTTGTAATTCAGTATTGTAGTTTTGGAATTTGAATATTGGGATCTTAGATAAAAAAAAATTATTTTGAAATCTCATGATATAGCAATGTCTAATATAGCTAACTCAAAGATGTGTTATTTAAATAATTATCAGGAATTTTGGATGTATATAAAATACCGTAAGTTTAATGAAAAAATTGAAATAAATTTAATTTAATCTATAAGTACAAAATCTTAATATTTATTGAATGAGTTTTTATCTGGAATTCGAATTCAGGGGTTTTTAATAAAAATTCCATTCTAAATTACCTAGATTAGTCATAATAATAATTTGATTAATAAATACCAAAATTCTTGCATGACTTACCCGAAAATTTTGAGATTGAATTTTCATTCAGAATCTCGGGATTCAAATTTGATTCCGAAACCTCCGAATATATCTCCAATTAATTTTATTTTATAATATATAATATTGTAAATTGTTTTCTTAATATCTCCAAAATTGACATATATCGCTTAGCACTATTTACTGCTGAGTCCCTCAGATGACATTAAATTTCACAAAAAACGCATTTTCTATCCATATATATAAAAATGGATGTTTGTATATTTGTATGTTTGTTGCCGTTTCACTCCAACACCTTTCGGCCGACCACCACAAAAATTGGCATGTATACGTATTTTTTGTCAAGAAGGTGTTTGTATCATTAAAATAAGGTGGCCATATTTCCCAGAACCCAAAACGGGACAGTCCGCAAAAAATGTTCCCCGCCTATATAAAAAAAAAATTTTTGCACGTTCAAAAATTGTGACAACACGCTGCCTTCTTTATGCTTTTGTTTTAATGAATTTAAATTTTAAAAAAATAATTCGATTTAAAATTTAAGTCCCGAGCCACGCTGGGTACTATCGCCAGAAATCAAATAAAATTCCATTTGGGTCGAATTTGAAGTGTAAAACTTATAAAAAATTTTACATAAAACAAACAAACATTGCCGATTTCTCCAACTGAACAGAAAAGCGCATCAAACAGCAAAACGTGAAAAACCCCGAGCAACGCCGGGTACTACAGCTATCCCATATATATAATAGCGGATTTCTGTGTGTCTGTCCGTTTGTCTGTCCGTCTGTCTGTCTGTGTATCTGAGTCGATGACGCTCGCGACTTTAAAACGACGCGTCGATACGATTATATTTTTGCTTCTATAAAATTATTCTTCATGCGTCTTTATGCGCATACACATAACGTCTATAATATTATGCTTATAAAATCGTCTGTATTGACTCATGCAATACGTCGATTATTACGCAGTGGAAAAAATATTTGAATCCCCTATACATGTATATAATCACCAATGACAGATTCTGTGTCAATAACAAATGAACTGCTTTTATTTATTTAATATCAAATATATTCAAATCGAGTACGGGCATCGAGTAGCCTATATGTCACAAACAATTAACAAATGTACTATTTTGATTTTATTAATTAGATATTAAATATTCAAACCGAGTACACATTTCAAGTTCACACAATCGGGTTTTCACATTTTATCGTTTTCCGTTTCTTAACAAATCCACAGCCAATGTTATTGACATCGAGCCTAAATACCAGTTTCATACAAAACGCAATTACACAAACGTCGCATAATGCATAGAATTTCAATCTTAGAAATCAAACGACTTAAAAAATTCACCATATCGAACTAGACTAGAGCCTCATAACAATAGAGCAAAGGCATGTACAACAAACGAATCCGACAACGTGCCCTCGCCGAACCCACGGATTGCTTACTCTGCAAGATTGCGTAGCGCGAAATTGAATTAACAAAGTTTTCCTTTGGCCCGACGACGCAAAAGGGAAGGCAGATTCGCTCTAGCTCGTTGACAACAACGAATTATCGTAATTAAGATGAAAACTCGTCTCGTTACATTGGAAATTCGCCGGGATAAATTTTTCCGCGGGCTCGTTAAAGCTCTTTTTCCCGGACGGAAGTTACCTGGAGCTTTCGGATTAGCGTAATAAGAAGTCGCCTTTCACTATTTTGTGTGTGTGTATTTTCTTTTTTTGCTTCGTCGGAACGCCGAAGGCATTGTTAATTATGTGAACTTTGTTGGGGGTTTTGTGCAACGCGAAAAGTTAACTCGGTTCGTTATGAATTGTTATGAAAATGACATGGTTGCAGACGCGGCGTGATGAAAAAATGGCGTGTCCTCGAATAGTGTGGTTCTTTTGAAAATTTTGTATATTTTTTATTATGTTTCTATGAAATGAGATGTTTTATCATGATGGAATATTTGAAAATGTATCTATGCAGTATTGATGAATTTTTTTGTACAAGATAAGCACACTAAAATTATATGTTTTATGTCAAAATGGCGTGAACGTCAATTCAACAAAAAAATAAGTTAAACCTAGATTTAATTTAACGTGGATGTCTTTTTTATATTCTTTAAGCATATAGAATATATTTTACTCTAAAATATTATTGCATATCTGTTATATAATATTTGAATATTTAATATTTCCAATTAATATTTACGCTTGTAATCCAACAATGTTTTGAAATCATAAATTGACTATAAATTATTATTATTATTATTATTATTATTAT
>JAOXNN020229319.1:0-12892 GCA_028571205.2 Hydropsyche betteni
TATTGTAGAAAAGCTAAGAAAAGTATTTTTCAAAGCAAAGATAATAAACGCCTTCACAGCTATTTTAAAGAGCAAAAAACAAGGAGCAAAGCTAAGAATAGTTCGATACAAACCTATAGTTAGGTGTTTTACTGCAGGAAAAACCTTATTTCCTGCTCTTCGATAGAAGTTGGCCCTAGATGCTAATTTAGAGTCTGAAACAGCCTATATGAATAATCTGAGGGCATACAACAAGAACAACTTTACTAAAGAATGGAACCTCTATGAAAAACAATTAATTGCATTTATCAATAAGCAGATATAAAGGCAATGGATTAAAAAGAACGATGTTTGGATCGATGACAGTGGCAAAATCAGAGACAAAGATAAGGTTGTAAAGAGGGAAGTTGCAAAGATCTTCGACATAAAATATTAAAAGTACCAGTCTACTCAGGATTAGATCCAGAAGGCCATGGGCCATATAAAACTAGTGTATGAAGTATACGCTAAACAATACTCTGAGAAGGTTGCTAAAATTGCCAGACGCCACAAAGTTAATAATTTATTCCATCCCTGATATAAATAGAATGTATTGATTATCACTGGTCTAAGTCCTACTCGTCAAAGCTCTCATTCATAATAGGTTGGCCCCACTTATCAACTAGAAGGTTTCCCTTTATTAATACACAATTACATGCTTATCTGTAAGATACCCATCCTGGTTCACATAAAGTTATAGCTACTATTCAGAAGACTAACGACTGTCGAATGGCTGCTGCCATTTGCTATTTTTACCTTGTATCTGCGACTTAGTTGAAGCCTGAACTGGCGGTAGATCTCTAGCCCGAGGCTTTGGAGGATTGAGGAAAGATCCCAGAGCATTTTTGGCCTGAGGAAGCTACTTTTTAGGGCTAATGGTCTTCTCCTTAGTATCCTTCTATTTAGAATTCCTAAGTCCCTTGATACCCACAACGTAGTCTTTTTTATTTCCCATTTCTGAGTGTTTTCGAGGAGTCAACTCATCTGATATAAATATGTCTTTCTTCTAAGAGTTGGCTAATTAGAACTATCTTCGAGCAGGCAGCAGAGACTTGGTATTCGAATTACTTGAAATCGTAATTTATTTCTGGAATAGCTCCCCTGAAGTGTTAATTATATCTTGCAAAGCTCTAAACTGTTTATTCAAATGCTCTATCTATATCCTTAATGACCTGTTCTACTACTTACTATCCAGTTTGTGCTTTTCGACAGTTTTTGTAGTAGCCTCTACCTATTGAGAAATATTCTTGATCTATCTCGCATTGTTACTCACCTTAGACTCCATGTCAGATAACTTAATAGTGAGGTCTTTAAGCGTGTTCTGTTGCTTTTAGACACTAGTTTACGCAGCACTGGAGGTTAATCGTTCTATTTGAATATGAGTAGATTTAGTCAGTTAATTGAGTTCTCTCCTCAATTTAGATTCAGATTCGTACAGCTTGGCCTCAAACTCATTCACCCGCCCACCTACTTATGCCTCAATTTCTAAGTTTCCTCCAAATTACTTGTGATTTTTAACAAACTAAAGGACTATTGGTTGGAAGATTGTCTATTATCAGCACATAGCTTGGCCAAATCAGATGTGTTAGCTTATAGACTCTTAATTCTGACAACTAAGTCATCCCTTTGGTTTTTCAATAAACTAATTTCTGTGTCGTTAGTATGAAAAAACCCCAAAAACCTGTCCTCCATGTTCGACATCTTTGAATTAAACTCTTTCAAGTAGTTCTGCGTGTTGTTTTGTAGTTAGTTAAATGATGTTATTATTCTATATTCCACCTGGTTTAATGTTTGCCAAAACTCTAACTAACCTCTTGCTTACCTTTACTACTTATCAACTATGTATCAGTATCTGACTCCTTATTACGTGCTTCCATCAATAAGTCATTGATCTTCTGTTAAAGCCTGCTGAATTTCGTCTACAAGGACATTAATAGACTGACCTGCGTTTTACTTCACTTACTTTGCTCTAAAGCAAAGACAACCTGTTCGTTTATTTCATTTAGTTTGCCTCACCACTAATGGGGGCTAGCACATCATTTGTTCGTTTAAAAGCATAACTCATTTTTTATCGTTCTTGAACTAATTAATTACAAAGTAATGTAAACCAATTCTTGCAGTGTTCTCCTATTTCAGAGTCTACAAATCGACCCATCAAAGGTCTAGTCGTTCGTTACCGATATGATGAAGAGTCGTAATCACGTGGCTAGCAATATTCCCTAGGGGTTTCTGTACTCAAGAGGAGGATTTACGCTGTACTCTGTGGAACCCACTTTTGAAGTCATCACTGCTTGGAAGGATCCTAAGTACGAATAGGAGTTCAGACTAACTGAGTTTTACCAATAGACTATCGACATACTCTAAAAATACTCAGTCGATAGCACAAAGATGGTTACCTAAATTATCAGAGTCGTTGGTCAACTCTAAAAACCCGAAGCCCAGAAGGTAATGCAAATATTCAGAAGCCCTGTGGCAGGTGCACAACAACAATCTTATGTTTAAAAGTTACTTTCCCTTCAATCCTATATTCTAAATAATAGCGAAGCAATCAGCGTCATGAGAGGAGTCACTGACAGTGAAGTCTTTATGTTTGTAACCTGGCCAACAACTGAAGTCAGCAACCAACTCCAATCTTTGGAAGCATTCAAACAGTTATTTTAGTAGTGCAATCAGATATCAGAGTTGGTCAGCTACTACGTAAAGTTATGATAGATGATATATTATTGATGCCCAGTTATAAATATGATAAAAATATGGAACGTCAGGATAGATTGTTTATGATAGGTTTCTGAACAACGACAACCCGCTTATAATTTCTAATCTGCCCTATTTTGTTAATTAATTCCTTAAACTTCTTCTTCTACTACATAAACTCGGGTCTTTCATCTTCCTCTATCTTTTCCTGCAAAACGTTTTAGTGAATGTCCGTACGAGAATGAGGACTCAGGTTCCCCTTCACATAATTTTACAACACTTCACTTACTTTCTACTCTCCAACCAACACAATAGGATGCACTTTGCTACTATTTTCCTGTTTATTCCCAAACTACTTCTCAAACTTAGCTATCCCTTTGACTGTGTATTTGTAAAAAGGAGTGTAGTCTACTCCCTCTTCCCGTTCATCACGCATACTTACTTTTCTAATATCTTCTTTCACTTATCTCCTTGACTATTTTTTCTGCCGATCCACACTCTTTGCTCTTACGAACCTGTTCTCTATACACTCAACATTAACTGGCAGAAGCCATGGTATTTTTTGTTTCCTGCTCACTTTTATGCAGTATTTTTACAACATCTTATCCAGTACTTTCGCATGGGGAAGACTTAAGTCCCGATTAAGATCCTTAATCTCCCTATACATCTTACTCGCAGCAGGAGCGAATGTCCTACCAATGTCATTCTTTATTGCCACATCTACTTCATAACTATTTATTCTATATTATTTTTGTCGGCTGGGCTTTCTCTCGGTGCACTCTCCCGTGACTACATGCTTAGGCTATTATGTTATGTTAGTGATGTCTTCTCGTAGAATAGCAGTAGAGGGTCCTAATTTAATTAACTACTTACGAGTTGGACTGTTAGTTTTATGAGTAGTCATGTCGTGAGAGCGAGCAGATTTGATGCGAGAACTAGAGTTGTGGAGAGGAGCAGTGATGATAATCTACTTAAGTAGATCATTACGTTTGCAGGCTGAGGTTTGGGGATGTAAGTTCGAGCAGACTGGATTCGTTTTGCTTTCATTTATTATTAATAATCTTTATTCAAACCGAACTCCGAAACAACTGAAAAAGTATTCACTCTTCAATCTTATTGATCATATACAGTGTTTACAAATAAAATATTTAAATGACTGATTGTATTTAATGAAAATAATTTGTGTTATTTGATAAGCATCATTTTGCGAACAATATGACAATAATATTTGACTATTGAATCATACATTGAGGACAGTCGAGACCAGCTTGATAACGCTTTTCTTACCTGTTGTCTGGACATCGATTAAGATGAAATGGGAGTTTAACAGAGGAAGGACTTACTGCTCAGAAGGGTGGGAGGAAAATTGATCAACTCTTATGACTGTAGGCTTATACTTTCCCAGCACCGCAAATGTAATCTCAAACAAAGTATTTCCAAATTGAGATGCTGTTTGTTTACTTTTGCTCAAAGAGCAAAACCCTTTCCACGTAAATACTGGGTAACCTTTGTATAAATGACCCTAGCGAAGCTGGAGTTTCCTCAAATATTGAAGTATCTGAGTCTCATTGAGATTAGCTCCTCGGTAGAATGTCTGACCCTCATAATTTACATTATATTACGTGTCTCTCAACTTCACCAAACTCTCATTAAGCAGCCAAGCAAAGTATCCAAGGTGATGCTTATTCTTATCACAAGTAACAAGGGCTTTGTTGAGTACCTTGTAGAGAAATGTCTATTTAGTGTATAAGTAGACTACACGCTTAGCAATATCCAAATCAGATTTACCTCTGAGACCAACCAATTCGTTGTAGGCGTTTTTGGCCTCGATTGAATTTTTCTATTTGAGGATTCCCTAGGCCGCCCTGACAAGCAGCTAATCATCCAATTTGTAATTGTAGTATCCTTGAGGCCAAACGGAAGGAATGCACAAAGTATCGAACTGATTAGGTTCATCGAATGTTCTAAGCATTGAAGAAGCCATATAAATTCTCCTTGGTGCATCCTCTTCGTTAAAATCGTTATTTAGAGCAAACATAATTATTATTCAACACATTATGACTTTACCCCTAATACGAATCCCCAAACACCATTATATTTAAAGCAGCTGTTTAGATATGCACAATACCAGGATATTTGAAAAGACTATGGATGCATTTAAACAGTAAATACGAGAGAGTGTTAGAAATACACAATGTTTATACTAGGCTTAATTTACGTTGCTTCGGCCATCAAAATACCGCTGCTCTTCGCTTAAACTAACAGAACCGGAGAGAAATTGCCCATCCATCTTGACTTCAACGAGTCCCATACCTTCCTTCCGATAAACTCTGCATCCCTCATTCTTAAAAATGTCAAACTCTAATTTCCGATGATGCAACACTAAAACTCTTCTGTCAAAATTGGACTCAAGTACCCCTCAGATTTTCTAATAGCCGTAGCCCTCAAGTACGGAGTCAAACAGTCATAAATCGAATTCGGTTTTGGAGACCCCTTTCCTGAACTGATTTTAAAATAGGTCAACTTCGTAGAGGGTCGCCATGAATTCGTGAATGGAGGTCTGTACGGTTTTAGAGTGATATACAACTATGGAGGAATAGTGGAGATGCCTGGGAGGTATGAATGTGAACTAATCGAAGGAAGCAAGATAGAGTTCAATGAGTATTTAATTATGCCAGTGCTGACTCGGCTGTCTTCGTAGAACTAAATTACTTGGAAGAAGGATAAGGGAATAATCAAGCTATATGGGCAGCTAGACAACTTCCCTCATATTACATTACTTAGAGATGGATGGTAAGTACAACTGGAGATAAAAGGCGATATTCTATTTCTTAACCAATAGACTCAGTCCAACAGAATAGGTGTTGAGGCACTCAAAGGATGCAATAAACTGCAAATAACTGAGAAAAGTATAACCCTTAAAAGCAGCCAATTTAACATTATCCTCTATATTTTCCTAGGCCTCTTTGTTATATTTTCGTTGCTTATGATGGCACTCTGCAGACACTAAACAGCCTTTACGATAAATTTTGTAAAGACTTTCTTCAAAAGTATCTTCCTCAAAGACCGTAGAGCCAGAGTGGAGTTGCTCAGTTATGAGCTTGAGTGATCATGGCCGATATTTTATAAATTTAAATTATGAAGCCAAGCCATTCCGATGCTAGGCTCATCAGGCAACAGCCCAACTACAACTATCAACCAGGCATTGAGAGGAGTAACTCATCTTCAGCGCTTGTCAACGTAGCAACGAAACCAGTGCACACTCAAATAGTTAGAAGGAATTAATAGTTTAAACCACAAGTAGTTCATCCCCAGCATCAGCATATGGGTAACGTCATACAGCAGCAACAACGAGTGCATTACATGCCTGGACAACAAGTTACTTTTCAACAACAGCAAGCGTATGGCCAAGTTCATCCGAAGCCAACAACCACTGTAAACCAGATTCCTAACCCACAAACAGTAGTCAAAAGCTAAAAGCCACAAACGAATGTAGTAAGAGCGTCTATTAAACCTACGATACAACCACAGACCCAGCATCAGCAGGTGAAAGAGAAAGAAGAGTCAGTTCATGTACTAGCAGCTTCTCAGTCGAATTCACAGTAAAGTGCTTAGAGAAAAGACGAAGGATCACCATCTGAGTTACCTGTGGCGACTCGAGGCTCTGTTTTTAACCAAGTACCAAACCCTACCCCGGTGAGGCCATCAGTAACTTTAAGCAAACAATAAAGGGTTATTGTGGTTGACGATAGGGATTTCAAGCTTTAGTTGGAGGTTACCCGTATGAAATACAAGGGGCTGGAGTAACGGTACAACAAACTTGAGGCTGATTTCGAATAACTGCAGAGGCAGGTAGCTGCCCATCACTCTAACATAGTGATTTAGTAGTGTCCTGAATAGCATATTAGTAAATAGCAAATAGACTAAATAGTCAGTAGACGAGTGAAGGAGTAGGTCCTCAGAGCAACAGAGGCCAGTAATAGAGAGCTAGAGGAGGTGAGAGGAGGTTACGAGCAGAAGTTGGATGAGTTAAGAAACCAAATATCTTCGATGGAATACCAGCTCGATTAGAGTTATTCAAAAGTGCAGGAGAGTCATAACCACATTCAACAGATTCACATGTAACAGTAGTAATAAAGCAACTCCTATAGAAAAGATATAGCAGTCAGACAGTAGTAGATAATTAGGCTGAAAGTAGAAAATAATGAGTGGAAGGGTAGGTGTGAGTTCAATTAAATGTAAATGCAAAAATACAAATAGGAACTGTCTAGGAAAATAGAATAGATCTATCGCATGAGGTCTGAAACCAAATAGACCAGCTTAGTAAACGAATCCCAACTGCAATAGGCAGCAGGGTAGATCGACAGGTTGAATAGAGTTATCGGTGGGCACTAGATTTAAATAGGGTAGCTTAAGAAGAAAGTAGAAGAAGCAGCATAAGCATTTAAACTGCGAAGCTAGTATCATAACTTACGTATTAATTTCTAAGCACTCACAAACACTTTCTCTAAACTGTAGCTTTAGTACTCCAAAACTCTGCAACTACTTACCATAAAGGAAGAACAACTGACTCAACTTCATGAGGATCGTTAGGTTTTGAAGGGGAATTTAAACAGTCTGTAGGTAAGATACGAAAGAGACTTGACTGAAATCAAACAAATAAATGCCCAACTATCCAGCAGCTTGGAATAATCTGAGAGACAGTTCAATAATAGGGAGGATGTGCTTAAAGAGAACTTAAAGAAGGCAATAGAAGCTCATAAGATGCAACAGACTCATTAAGACTAAACACTAGTGAGAATCCGATCATTAGAACAGGAACTACTTGGATTCGGCACTATTTTGTAAAGATAGCGAAACGATCGTATTTTAGAGTGCAAAGGCTACGAGTAGAGGATAATGTTTCTCTAAAAATAGAAGGTAGATTTGAAGGGGTCAATCACTCAATTTAACCTTGAACTCTAACTGAAGAAGAAATAAGCCATCCGACCAGTCTCTCCAAATGTCCAACAATAACAGCTTCACTGTCAAATATAGACAATGGGCACCCAGAATAGTGAGTTAAAACTGCAGTTAGATAAGAAAACCAAGTAGCTTTAGTCCAGAAGAATCGAGTACTAAAATAACTTAAGGAGATTTAGACAGTAATGCGAAGATAGCTATCGCGATACTATTCGATAGTATGAATAAAAACTATAGGAAAGATAACGCAAACATCGGAAACGCTAGAATTATTCGATGAGGAGAGACCAATCCAAGTAGTAAATAAAATCTGGCAAGGGGATAGATACCATTAATTAGTAGCCTCTCCTGTAACTGCAGGAACGCATAATAGAATTCCAAAACAGAGTCAACCAACTAGTGGACAACAGAGATACTAGATCACAACAGGTCAACAACTAAGTATTGAAGTCACTCGTCATAGAGTTAAATGCTAAGATAAAACAGTACAGGATGTAAAACTCCAAACTTAAACAAAGAGCCAATAGAACTAAACAAGCCTAGGGAAAACTACGTGACTATGAGCTTGAGAATAAAAAGTTGTTGGAGGGTTTTGGTGTGCATGGACAGAGAGTAGAACAGCTGATGAACTAAGTACAGCGACTTCGAAGCCTAACTCAGGAATATTAGCTCATGATATATAACACACAGATCGGCCGACAATTTGCTCCTAAGAGTAGCCACGCTCAACTATAAGAAAAGATAAAGATGCTGTAGGAGAAGTCAGAGTTCTACAAAGTCAAGAACATCGATATGTAAGAGAGAGTGAACAATCTGCTGAATATAAACTCATCGATGAAACTGCAGTTGGAGCAGTTTTCAAAAGGCCACTCTAGCAACAACTTGTAGTTCCTAAGTCAGCAGATTGCCACAGGGGAGCAAAACACAGTAAGACTGCAGTAGCATTTGAAGAAGAGTCAATAGTAAATTACCCAACAAAGAGTTTAGTACCAGACTAAAATCAAACAACTCTAACGAGACCACCAGAGTCAGATAACAGAGCTATAAGCCAGTATTGTTCAGTTGAACTTAAAAATGTCAGGTTTTAAGAGTGAGAAATCAATAAGCTAGAACGATTTGAAACTAGCCAAATAAACTCTCATTCACCGGGAAGCTACAATCGATGAGCTCACAATCAAACTGCAGACTTGTCGAAGATAAGTAAACGAACTACAATATAATCTTAGGAGACTTGAATAGATTTAGGGGGTTCTTAAATAGACCAACGTCAGGCTGGGTAATGCCATACTTTAGAAGAACCACTTAGAAGTAGACAACTCCAACATGAAAAAGCACTGCAGCTACTTATAGAAATAACTATTGGCATCGAACTAAAAATACTCCACACTCAGCAGCAATCACCTGGCGATCGAGCTGCAACTTACACAGGCTCGATCGACAACAGCCCACTTGTAGCATCGCAACCAAGACTTAGAACACGAAATAAAAGCTTTAAATAAGTATAGATCTGATTTGGACTCAACATCCAACTAAGATAGAAGTCGCATAAGCCAACTGTAGGCCAAGATAAAGGATTTGTATATAGAGGTATAGAAAGGAAGAAGAGGAAAGGAGGCAGTGGAATTGGAATTAAATATAATAAAGAACCACTACACCCAACAAAAGTAGCAACTTCTGAAACTATCTCAGTAGAAAAAATAAATTGAGTCCTAACTACAGAAATCGAGGGTCGGAGGCAGCCAACCGTCTCGGGCTAACGAGGCTGAGTAGTTAAGACAAATGCTAAATAACCAATAGGCATTCATCACTCAAATAAAGTCTCAGCTCATTAAAATCTAGGCTGAGCGAGCCACTCTGGAGTCTGAGTTGTAACACTACAAAAATGAGTTGTAGCCAGAGTACATACATAGGATTAGAGATTTGGAGGGTAGACTGGGGTAGTTAAACCACCACGAGTAGAAAATGGTGGCAGTAGCCGAGTAATTCAAAGAGCTGTACAATCGATGTTTGGAGCTGGAGAGAGAGAAGGAGGAACTGGAAGCCCAAATTAAAATTCTCGTAGCCCAACTCTAAAACTACAACAAACCTAACTGAGGCATCTATTATTATATCCTCTATTCCTATCTAAATATTTCCCTAATTATTAGGATATCCAATACTCAAACCTAGATGGAGATAAAGGCTTTAGACAGGATAGTTGGGAATGAATACTTGTTACAAATATCATACTGCTTGTCTTTGTTTTTAGCTCCTGAACTGTTTTCTCTTTTTATAAAATACCTTCTCGCATACTCTCACATGCTTATCAAAGGATTTTGGGTTAAACTGACGGTTGCAAGTTGGGCACCTCTTAAATTCCACTGCTTATTATGCGAAAGCTGATATTTTAAAAAGCTCGCCTTAGGCCGCTGAGGTTTATTCATTGGCTGGCTTATTTTAATTTTTAATCTATTTGTCCGTTAAAACCTGCTTTTGACACTACTGCTGCACTTTAGCCTTCGATGCCGGAGTAACTTCTGCATTGAAACTCGCTTTTACTCTTTTCTCGATTTGAGTTTTTTAAATTTCTTAGATTTTAGCAAATACTTTCTGAAGCTATTGTTCAATTTCTTAGCTAAAGTACTTCTTGGGGTCGTAAGAATCCCCATGGAATACTGGCTTCGTTCCTCCTCCCCTTGTGGCCTTTTTGTTACTGAAAATCTAGAAGAATAGCTATTTCTCATTGTTTTTTCTCAATACTTGATTTGAATCAAAAGCAGGAACACATCCTTATGAGACTTGCTTGGGTTAGGCTTTAGGCATATTTATTTTGTGTTGGATCTTCTTCAGAAATCGAAGATTGTATTTAAGATCAGCAGAGTTTGCTGCAGTATTCATGCTCATAGTTTTTAACTGAAAATAAAATTCCTGCAAAATTTGATTTCTTGATAGCTCAGATTCCTCCTCTAATACCAGTTTATAAAGGTTTTTAAACATAAAACGAAATTTTATTGCATAGGTAATTTTCCAAAAGAACCATCGATCGTCAGTCAGGCAACAAACATAGCCTTGAACATGGTGAATTTCCATTTTTTTCTACTGTAAAATGTCTAAAAATTAGTGAAGAGGCAAGTTAGTGCATCCAACCTCAAATCTTTAAGCCTCAATTCTTCGAACTTTATATCCTCACTGCTAATTATGTTCCTTTATGTCAATCATTTGAGCTCACAGCAGATCGATGTCAATCAAGAAAGGCGGTATGGGTTATTCGAAATACTCAATTCACAAACAAACAACTCAGACACCGAATGGGGCTAACATAAACCATCTATCAACGATTCCCAACACAAATCAGTATCTGTAGACAAGGGCGCGCGATCTTAATAAAGGGAGTGTGTTGGCTAAAATATAAAAACTAAACTAAGGAGGATGAGTTTATCGGAGCGAGGGTCATCGGTCCAATGATCTCTAAACTATGAGTTTAAATCTCAATTCGCGGTTGTCCGGCCAAGCCTAGCTAAAATATTGATTAGCGCCATATTTTAATAATATTTACTTTACATACTTAACTCTGATACAAATGGACGCTACTACAATCAATCTCAAATCTCAAAAAGCACTCTTTTGTGGATAGGTTTCTCATAAGCTAACCTATAGAAAACACCTACTCCAAAAGATCAACTAATCTCTCCTTGAACAAACTGATTGTCGACCTCTATTAAACCAGATCTGGGAGGCCTTAAATTAAACCTTAGCCAAGAGCTCCTGAGAATGTGTGTATTGTTGATTTTTCATAGCGTATATTTTGAAAAGGGGTGATTGTTGTATGGGAAATGATTGTTGAATAGATTAAAATGAGAGCAATCGGCATAGTTTAGGATAGGATAACCCCCGATACAGTAATGATTACCTACGAAAGAGAATGCAACGGCAAATATTTATAAATTTACTTAAGTATCAGAATCTGTAAAATAAATTTCTTTTGAAGCTATTAATAATTAGTAGAGGCTCTAATTAATTCTGATCATCTGTCTTAAACCATAACCATCACCTTCAACATAAACCAACAAATATTTTCAAACCTCATTGTTGCAAAGATTGTGCTTAGAAATTATAAATTTAAGATTTTTGAAGAGTGTTCGAGGCCAATGTTGGGGAAGTATTGTTAGCATATTATTGCAAATTGCAGGTTTACAGGAATTCTTGCAAAACACTAGGGTTTATTCGGTAGATATCGGCATCAAGTTCTACCCTTAGTTTGTACAGATGTTTACACTCATCTATTGCAGCAGCATTCAAATTATATTCACATACTCCAGGAAAGCAAGACATTGCTTTCACTTATAAGTTTTGTGTCTAATCTAGAGATTGGTGCAGGATTTTTAAATTGCTCAAACCAAACTTTAATATTGTCGAGGTTTTGTGTCGATAGTTTGCCTACGATCTGTTCCAGCCCAGCAACCAAACTTAAGAGGTGATTTCCAAGCTGCCTACGTTTGATTCAGGTCAACATTAGGCTTTAGATTTTGAATGATGTTTATTTCCCTCAGAAAGAAGTGTTTTGAGGGTAGATTTAGTTTATTCAGTTAACGATCAATCAAGTGTATTTTAGATACCCACATTTTGGCATTCTACCTTGGAAAAGTAGAAGGAGCTGATGTGCAAAGAAAAGTTAAGATTAAGAATATTTGTAATGTACTGGGGGGTACTAGACCGCCGATTATTTGAAGTTACTATGGCTGATAGTATCCGAGATTATGAATTAGAAACGCCAAAATTTCGAGTAATATTTTTACTCTATTAATTAATTCTTAACTTATTTATCTGTTGAGACATTAAAAAAAGTCATTTTGCTGTTGTTCATATAGACTGACTATTTTTGTTTATTCATTCAAAATGAGCCTCCCTGGACCCTTAGGAATCGCAATATCGGGAGGCATATACACAGCCATTTATGAGTGAGACAAATTTTTCAGCGGGGTAAAAAATAAGATCATAACAACAATTAATTCCTATCACAAAGTTAATGAATACAGATTTCTACACTCTAGATGAGGCTCATCTTCAAAACTTCAATCCTTAAAAGCAATAATTAGATGAGATGCCTCAAACCCCTAGAAAGTAGTTATTCTCTACAAATGCCAACAGTGCTTCTCCCATTAGTGCCATAGACTTCAGCAGTTAGTGGGAGACAGATTAAGGGAGTCGATATCCTCCTGTGTTCTTATGTCAGATCGGT
>JAOXNN020229324.1:0-12886 GCA_028571205.2 Hydropsyche betteni
CTTCTACTTAACCCGCTGATTATCCGATGTTTGCCAAGAGCGCACCCGAATAGTCATAAAAAAATGGGCAAAAGTGGATTCCAAATTATCGCCTTGGGTGTATACTATATACACTATGGAGAGAGTGAATATGATGAGTTCAAGAGATTTTAGGCGAGAAACGACCAATTATAGCACTGACAGTGTGATTTCGAGATTGATTAGAGAATTTGTGAACTACTCTTATCCTGATGGGTTAGTTAAAGAGTTTCACCAGTGGCTCTCTGATGCGAGCGATGCTCCTCAGAAGGATGCTGCACTGTGGAGTATCTGGAACGGCCTAAATCCACAAAAAGCAGAAGCAAGCGATGCAATACTCAGACGAATTAAACAAAAAGCGGGAATGCCGGCTCAGAGCCGACATGCAGCCATTGGCAAAGCCGCGCTACGGGTTGCGGCAGTGTTAGTACCACTATTAATGCTAGCCGGGGGAATTTATGGATACTTAGGAGGCAATCAAGATGCCACGGAGAGGGTGAACCAGACGCGCCTAAAAGAGCTTACAACACAAGCTCAGGTGCAGAAGTTGATAATGAGTGATGGAACTGAGGTGACGGTCAACAGAGAGAGTAACATAAACTATTCGGAGCGATATGTCGCAATCCACGGCGAGGCCTATTTTAATGTAAAGAGGAACGTCGAAAAACCATTTGTAGTTAAGGCCGACCAGGTGCAGATCACCGTCCTGGGCACGGAGTTTAACGTGAACACCACCTACGACCCCCAAGAGAAAGATGTGGTAACCCGGGTAACCCTCTACAGTGGATCGCTAAAGGTGAACTCCCCAGCGGGAATAATAACCCTCAGCTCGGGCAGTGAGTATGAATTCCACGCAGGCAAAGGCTCAGCGCGAATAACCCAGATCGAGGAGATTGCTCCCGAGTGGAATTCGGCCAAACCACTCTTCGAACAAGTGCCAACAAGCGCAATCTTCAGCTATATCGAGCAGCGATATAATGTCAAAATCGACTGTGAAAACAAAACCCTACTCAATCAGTTAATGACCTTTAAGCTCAACGGCAATGAGAGTCTAGAAAAAGTAATGTTCCTCCTACAGACCGTAAGTGGCGAGTTTACCTACGACCTCAAAGAGGGAAGAGTTACCATAAACCAATTAAATAATTAAGAAACAACTAATATATGAGAGGAATTTCTATTTTCTTGACCCAGGGGGCAAGAAGGGTCGCATTTCTAGCCCTGTCACTCCTGGTCTTTTCCGTGACAGACGCAGCAGCGCAGATGGGCAAGGTGAGCTTTTCGAGCCAACAGATGACCGTCAAACAACTATTTAAGGAGATCGAAGCCAAGACCGGCTATCGTATCTCCATGACTCACAAGCGGTTCGACCTGTCTCGCACGGTCAGCCTACCCCAAGCTACAATGGATCTGAGCGATGCACTGACCCATACTCTCAAAGATAGCGGACGAGGTTTCCTTGTCGAAGGCAAACATATCCTTATCGTACCGCCACGCTACATCAAAAACACTATTCCACAATATCAGCCAACCATCGACACAATGATGCCTGCCCCTGTCCAGGAGCAGACCATTCGTCGGTATGTTGCTGAGCAGGGAGCCGTGCTCGATCAACAGTCGCTAATAGTCGAGCCAGCACCCGTTCAGCTCACCCTACCATTCGTGCCAGGGGAGCCCTCCATCGAGCGCACACTTCCGCTCATAGCCGCCAAGGTCAACCTACTACACGGTGCGGCAGCAATGGCACCAAACCTGGGTCTAGAGGTTGGAGTGGGCAACCGCTCAACAGTCGAAATCTGGGGAGCGTACAACGGTTGGGGACTCAATGGAACAGCCACTAGTAACAAAAAACTTGCCCACTGGGTCGGTCAAGGCGAGTACCGCTACTGGTTCTGCGAGCGATTCAACGGCCACTTCGTCGGAGTCCACGGATTCTACGGAATGTATAACATCGGAGGCTACAAAGTGCCACTGCTAGGTGAAAACGCCGACCAATACCGCTACTACGGCAGTATAATGGGAGCAGGAGTATCCTACGGCTACCAACTCATGCTAGGCAAAAAGTGGAACCTTGAGTTCAACCTCGGTCTAGGCTACGGACAGGCCACCTACGACAAGTATAACTGCCCACGCTGCGGTGATCTGATCGAAAAAGATGTCTCCAAAAGCTACTTTGGCCCTACCAAAGCGGGAATATCGCTGGTATACCTAATAAAATAACCTCCACCCTTCAACAATAAATAATAGCCATCATATATGAAAAGAATAGCACTCATACTACTTGCTCTGCTAGCCTGGGCCCCTGGGGCGTGGGCTCAGAAATCGGGAGAGGTCGAGATACGCAACGCCAACATACGCAAGATCAACCAGGAGCTCGAAATCACATTCGAGGTCGTCACCCACAAATTCCCCAAGGACTACAAGGTGACAATCCAACCGATCCTATACAACCACATCAAAAAGCACCAAGTGCTCAACAAAATCACCATCTCGGGTCCTCGTATGAAGATCTCAGATGAGCGTTCGGGGCTGGTCTTTGGAGACTACCAAGTAGTCAACGGTAAGAAGAACCCAGGAGTATTTAAATACGTACAACGCATACCCTTCGAGAGTTGGATGCAGATCGTATCTCTGAATACCTATCAGTACTCCGAGGGGTGCTGCTCCACCACCACTGGCGCACCTCGCACGATACTTGCTGGCAAACTGCTATACTACAAAATCAACCCCTACTACTCAACCGACAAACTCGACTTCACCCTTACCGAACTTGAGCAGTACGACATCAACAACCCCTTCTTGCACCAGATGCAGGACTACGAGAAACGTTATGACATCCTCAACAAGGACCGTGCAAAGAACACCTCGGAGTTAGTCTTCAAAGTTGGTTCACACATCATCGACCTTGACTCTAGCCACAACGTACAGGTGCTCAACGCCGTAGGCCGTGCCTTTGAGCTTATTGCACAGGACCCCAACGCCATCCTTAAGCACATTATGATTGCCGGTTACGCCTCACCCGAGGGAACCCTCAAGTTCAACACCGAGCTGGCTCGCAAACGTGCCGAGTCGGTCAAGCAGTTCCTCCAGACCAAGATGAAAGATCCATCGGATCACCTCTTTGAGCTCTACAACGGCCGTGAAGACTGGTCGGGACTACGTGAGAAGGTCGAGGCCTCGAGTATGACCGAGAAATCCGAGATACTTAACATCATCGACTCCCACTCCATGGAGCAGGAGGTTCGCAAGACCAAACTTCAGCGTTTGAATGGCGGTGCCCCCTACAAATATATGCTCGAGAACTTCTATCCCTCACTTCGTAGTGCGGGTTACGTACAGGTTTACTACGAGATCGACCGCAAGAACACCGTGGCTACGGCCTATACCGATGCCTCGGGACGCACAACCTGGATCGACCCTGACTCACCACTCAACCGTGGCGTTGTGGCCATCAACAAATCTGTAGAATTGATGCTCGAGGGCAAATATGCCGAAGCACTTCAGACTCTACTTCCACACCAGGACGACAAGCGCGCCTTCAACCACATAGGAGTATGTTATATGATGACCAAGGACTACGTCAACGCCCGCACCTTCCTGGAGAAGGCCATCGCCAACGGCGACCCCTACGCCAAACAGAACATCGACCAACTTCAGTGGGCCTCTACCGTACAAGAGTAATCCACCCTTAGTATAGGCTCCTGCCCGAGATTGGAGTGTTGTAATAAAAATTGAAAATAACACCAACATTTAGAAAATTTTATGAAATTATCAAAACTAGCTACTACGCTCCTTTGCTTAGTATCCCTCTCTGTACTTATCGGATGTAAAGACGATGACAACACCGACCCAGCAGGCATTCCTGCTGATACTAATGCTACAGAGAATCCTATTTTGGACAAAATCACAACCGTTATCCCTAACCCAACATTTACCTCAGAGGGAGAGTATAATGTAATAAACATCAACCTCACAGGTATCCAACACCCCGATTTGAATGAGTGGCTCCAACTTTACGGAACCAACCACACTAACCAAAACGTATGGGTCGAGGTAGACGGCAAACCCAAAGGGATAGTAGTTTACAATAACGCAGCTGATAAGAACAAAAAAGTAGTTGCAGACTTGGTCTTCCTAGTAGATAACTCAGGAAGTATGGATCAAGAGGCTGACTCGGTTGCCAAAGGCATTGTCAAGTGGGCAACAACCCTTGCTAATAGTGGGTTAGACATTCAGTTTGGTTGCATAGGCTATGAATCCGGGATCAATGGAGCACTTGATCTATCGAACCTTGCTGCGATCAATAAGTATCTCAATCGCCCTAGTAGAGTTGGTACATCGCGAACGCGCGGATTTGCGGGCTCAGACTCTCTACGCTTAGCCACCGCGGCTGGTACCTACCCAACTGACTATGGTGAATGTGGTGGGCAAGCACTTCGTTTTGCAGATGACAAACTCACTTTCCGTCCTGGAGCCAACAGGATTTATGTAAACTTCACTGATGAACCAAATCAGCCTAATAATAAAATAGATTACTCGGTTGAGTATGTTGCAGATCAAAATAACTGGAACACTGCAAAAGGAACAATTCATACAGTATTTAGCGAAGATTCAACCTTTAACGCTGTGCCCTTGCGTGTGGAGAAGCCTTGGTTGATGTCCGATTATACAGGAGGTACCAAAAAGTTTGTCCCCTCATCATTCAAAGGTGTGAACCTTGCTGATCTTCCCGTAACTGGAGCGATGGTAAATTCATATATCATCAAGTTTAAGAACACATCAGATATAACAAACGGCACTCACGAAGTAAAGGTTACTATACTGTCTAAAGATGGTAAAGTGAAAGCTCAAAAAATCTTTACAAACGTACAGTTTACCAAGTAAGCTAGAACGCCTCAACAAGAGTCCCCTAATAGGTAGGGGACCTCTTTAAAAGAAAAAATATAACCCATAAATCAATACAAAAAGTAAACAATAAAATTAAAACAAAGCTATGAACAAAACAAAACTAATCGTTGCAGTGTTAGGTGCTGCCGCACTATTTGCCTGTAATAAGAATGTTGGGAATGATCAGCCAGTACAACCCAGCGGCAAGCAGACTGAGGTTACAGTTGTAATCCCTTCTAGCATGTCAACCTACGCTCCCACAGGAACCGAGGAGGATGGAACCCCAAAGGAGAGCAAAATCAACGTTCTGGAGATATACGTATTTAACGACGCCGGAGCTTTGGACACCGAGGTGGGCAAAGTTGGTACCACTCCAGGAAAAGGATATGTGAAATTCACCAACTTCCTACCAGGAGGCTCCAAAAAAGTACTTATGGGCAGCGGCGTTGACAAAAAATTCATTGCCGTAGTCAATCAGAGCATTGGCGAACCCGATGCTGCCGATACCTACGACATCATCAAGGCTAAGCTCTCAACCTCAGAGTTCAAGGCAACCCTAGGTAGCGCTGACCACAACTCACGTAACGAGGACATCGCAACAGGATTTGCTATGAGTGGCGAGGTGAAAGCAACAATCGTTGCCGATAAACCCGACAACCGTGTAGCGATCAAAGTAGCTCGTTTAGTTAGTAAGATCAACGCCCCCACCTTCACCAACGGAGCTAATGTTTCAGACGTGGTTCTCTCTGACGAGGAGATCGAAAAAGTTTGGGGCGAAAATTCTGGTATTAACAACAGCATGATCACTTTCAGACCAATAGGT
Organism: Hydropsyche betteni; assembly: GCA_028571205.2. NCBI lineage: Eukaryota > Metazoa > Arthropoda > Insecta > Trichoptera > Hydropsychidae > Hydropsyche > Hydropsyche betteni. The sequence goes on from JAOXNN020229324.1 coordinate 5,726, forward strand.
TATGCCGTAGTTAACGGATTGAACAAATCCACGATTCTGTTTAACTCCAGCTCCTCTGGTAAAGAGTTAGAGGATCAATCAAATCTACCAAATTGGGATAAGTGGAGCCACACTGGCAAAACCTATCTAGTATCCTCTTTCAAACCCTCTACCGATCCCGACCACGGACAGTACACCAACAACTACTCAGGTAAGATGGGTCAAGAGTGGTTCCTTGATGGAAGTGAGGCCAACAACGCTCACCGTGTCTATGTTCATGAGAACAAACCTGGCATCAAGACCGACAACGCTGGTCAATCAGGCTATGACCCTGCAGACACATACGCTTTGGTGATCAAGGGTGAACTTGTTATCGCCTCTGATCTTACCAAGAGCCGCGTTCGCTACTGGCGAGTGGATCTAGTTCGCAGCGAGGACTACCACATCCTGCGCAACAGTGTTTACAACGTCAACATCAAGACCCTCACTAGCGGTGGCGAGAACACCCCCGAGGAGGCTGAGAAAGAGCCCGAGATCATCCCTGGTACCGGTACAACAGCTGCCGATGTGGTAATTACCGTCAGCAAGTGGCGTTTGAACTCATACGAAACACCTATGTAGTAGCACTCTCTGTCTTTTATAGGCAGAGAAGAGAGTTCATAATATATGCAGAGAGAGAAGTGTAGGATGATTGTTTTTTTTGGGAACAAAAGATTATTATGTGAAAACGTGGGTGTGAATTTTTCTATCCCTCTCTGCATTTATCTCTTTTTTGTCATATTGTGCGGAGCTCTATTCTCTTTTGTCACCCTGAGCGTAGCTTTATTCCCTTTTGTCATCCTGAGCGAAGCTTTATTCTCTTTTGTCATCCTGAGCGAAGCTTTATTCCCTTTTGTCATCCTGAGCGAAGCTTTATTCCCTTTTGTCATCCTGAGCGAAGCGAAGGATCTCAGCGGAGCAATGATGATGCGGTGGTATTAACCTAGACCGCTTATTATAGATTAATCCTCTAGTGTCATCCTGAGCGAAGCGCAGCGAAGTCGAAGGATCTCTCTAGAGGTCGCCCAATTTCTCTTTTGTCATCCTGAGTGAAGGATCACCCTGCCCCTTACGGGGCACCCCTCCTTGATAAGGAGGGGAGTAGGATCTCAGCGGAGAGTGGTCATACTACCGTCTTATCATTGCAACGCTGAGACCCTTCGTTTCACTCAGGGTGACAAACTCTAAAAAACTTTATGCATAATTTGAGTTCACAACAAGAATTACCGCTTGATCCATTTTTTCTTTGGTAATAGTTTGAGTGTAACAACTACTCCTTGACCTACTCCAAGAAAACCAACAAAACAGAATAAATGTGTAAAAACTGACACTATTACTTATATTGGCTACCCAGTTGGTGGGGTGTCTAGACGAAGTTGTCACAGGCTGTCCGGCCGAGATGACCCTTTCGTTTTCGCTCCAAGACCAGCACCAGAGTGGGGACTTCGACACCCGCGTTGGTAACGACGTGTTGCTCTACCTCTTCAAGGGCAATAAGTGTGTAGCCAAGCAGCTCATACCATACAGCCAGATCAAAACCGGCGGTGAGTACCATATACTCAAAACCGACGAAATATCAGGTCAGCTCGATATGGTAGCCTGGTCCGTACCTGCAACAGGTGGCGACCCCAGTCTGCTCCCCCAGTGGACAGTGAACCAGTCCTTTAGTTCCGAAATTTTTGCCCTCAAGCCCACCCGAGCCAGCGAGTACTCTCCCCATGTGGGTGAGCTCTACTTGGGAGTAGCGGCAAAAGTAGACGAACCAATCGACCAGCCAACCAACCACAAAATAAACATGATATACAGCACCTGTCGGGTTAAGGTCAACGTACACGACCCCGAGAGAGTACTCTCCGCCCTGGGTTTCACCCCCGCCATTGAACTTCATGGTACTATGTCCAAGATGGACGTTAACCTCAAAGGCTCGGGCGAGCCAGCCATTGTTCGTTATGAACTAGCTAACCCCACGGGTAACAAAGTCGATCTGACCACTGGTCAATTTGGCGTCCTACCCTCGGCCGAAGGCCAGACCATCAGTGTCGACCTCACCGACGGTGTAAACATCATCGCCACACTGACCATCCCCCGCGACAACCTCCCCGTTGGAGCCAAGGCTGGTGGGTATATCGAATTTGACTACACTATAGGCGAGGCCGAATTTTGGGTAACCATCAATGGCTTCCGCGTCAAGATCGAAAACGTCGAGGGAATCTAAACCCTCCATTACTCTCTAACCCTGTCGTCACACCAAGGGCGATCCTGCACAAAACCCTGCCTTTGTGAAATAGTTAAGTAACGTTCAGAATCACTGATCACTACTCTATTTCTTGAACCTACCTATCAGACCCCTCACTTAGGATATAAATAAATTAATGGAATGAAAAAAAATAAGATACTACTTCTCCTAGCCTCTGTCCTGCTACTGGCCTCGTGCAACAGGCACTCCGACCAGGGCGGCACCTCGGCTGCAGATCAGATCGAGGTTGGCTTGAGGTTGGAAAATCCCACGACCTACTCCCCGGGTGACGAGACAGATGCTGAGAAAGCCATCAAAGATGTCAAACTACTGATATTTGATGGTTCGGGCCCCGATGCAAAATTTCTATATATCCGCCATGCTAATAAGAAAGGTACCACGGGAAACACCTACCGCGCGACACTATTGATCAGCCCTACCCCCGTAACTGTGTATGTTGCGGTCAACTCCAAAGTATTGATCGATTCGATTCTTACTTTAACTACTCCGGTGCTTGAACCTGGAGTAACCACAATGACCGAGGCTCGTGAGAAACTTGTGATGCACCCTTGGAGAACTCTAGGTGTTGGTGCCAATGGTCTACCAATGTGGGGAGTGAAAGCGGATGTACAGATCAAGGATCAAGCCACCAACGACTTGGGCACAATTAAACTGCTGCGCTCTTTGGCCTCGGCAGACTTTGAAATGAAAGGCGATGCTCTGCAAACATTTATTCTTGAGAAGTGCCACTTGGTATTCGCGCCCGATAAAGGCTACCTGCCATTTGACCCTTCACAGATCGATGCTACCACCTCCCAAGCCTCAACGCCTCTATCACCTGCCAATATGAAGACAAATGTAGACACTGCTTATGTGGTTCCTCAGGGAGTGTATGAGGTTAGCAATCAATTCTATATGTACGAGAACGACACTAGCTTAGACCCTTCATATGCAGGACCTAATCGTCAGACAAAAATTATAGTAGAGGGAAAATGGACAGGCGGATCAGGTACACCCAAGACCACCTACTACCCTCTTGCTTTCCGCGATGCTGCGGGTAATTCCAAACTTCAGGTCACTCGCAACCATAAATACGTGATCATCGTCACGAGTGTCAACGGCGACGGTTTCAATACCCTGCCCGAGGCCAAAGAGGGTGACGAGGTTAATATGGAGTACCAGGTGATACCCTGGGATCCAAACAAAGATGGAGATATATTTGTCGATGGATCTAAGCACTTCTCCATCAAGAGTAAGGTTGTAAGAGTAGCCTCTACCATTGACAGTTACGCTATTATGCGTTTTTCAACTAATATTGCAAAAGACGACATCCTTATGGCGCTAAACGCCACTGATGCCGGAGTTCCAAATATCCTTGATACTCACGACCGCTTTAAGGCCGAAATTGTTGATCTTGTAGATGGCCTAGGTACGTTTAGGTTCACTGCCAAAAAGGAGTATGACGCGCAAGCCACTGATAATCCAATGGTGCTATTTGTAAAAGCAGGGCGAATCTCATTCAAGATCACCGTAACCCAACATAGCTCAGATTGGAATCAAGGTGGTGATGAAACCGTCACACTCGAGAAGAAACCCTAGTCACATTTCATAGTCTTATAATCTAAATAACAACAATATAATAGCATGAAAAAATTACTGCTACTTTTAACAGCCTTTGTGGCGGGAAGTGTAGTCTCTTGCCAGAGAGATGCACAAACCTCGCAAGGCGGTGAGGGCGGTCGCCTTACAGGCTTCACCCTAAACTGTTCCATTAAGGATAACAGCGCAAATACTCGCTCTTCTGTTATACCCGAGGCGGGTGAGGAGGATGTTAACACACTACACATTCTATTCTTCGACAAAACTAATAATAAGTTTGTCGAATCATACGATGCTTCACCCCAAACAGGTACAGTGAACATGGCCTCGCCTATCGCTGTCAACCTTCCAGCGGGAACGGCACTAAACCACTCGACGGCTTACGATATGCTTCTGGTTGCCAATCTTGACAGATATATACCCGACGTAAACGGATGGTTGGGTTTACTAGTAGGTCAAACGTACGCCGAGGTCATAGCCTCTTCGATGGTCTCTGTTACTGGAGCCACAGGAGCTACACCAAATGCAATTCAAGTCGACGATACTCAAAAAATAGGCTCATTCGAGTTGTTGATGAGTGGTAAGGCTGAGAAAGTACCTGGTGAGAATATAGTCGATGTAACCCTAGTGCGTGCGGTGACACGTTTTGATATCGACCTTACTCAAGTGTCTACTGACTTCGAACTCGTGTCTGCTTCAATCTGGAACGCTTTCCCTGTGACACCAATTTGGGAAAACTCTTTTAATGACTTCACACTTCCACGTATTGAGCGTTACTATGGTATCAAGACTAGCAATGGTGACATTGCACTAGGTTCTAAGGGACGGCTTTACTCTTTTGAGAATAACACCACTACCCCTAAGCAGGATGATAATAAAACTACTTGTCTAATCCTCGGTATTAGTGACAAGAGCAATGCTGACCCTAATAATGTATCATACTATCGTGTGAATGTTAATGCCAAAAATTTCGGGCAACAAATTCGCCGTAACAACGTCTATAATATCCTTGTAGAGGGAGTTAGAAATGTAGGTGCCGGTAGTGAGGTTGACGCCTTTAACTCGGGCGAGACAAACCTTGAGATCAATATCAACCACTGGAAATTGGACAACCACGGGAATATTCAGTTCGATGGTGACAATATCCTTGCTATCCCAACCTCTCGTATTCAGTTTACTCCTCAAGGTGAGTCTCGTGACTTTACCATTTTTACTTTGGGTACTGGTACTCTGGAGATCTCCAAGAAAGATCTACCCTCAGGTATGACTGCTACCCTTAATGGTAAGGTGCTTACTGTCGCTGTGACAGACAACCCCGACCTTCGTGAGGGTAGCATCGAGTTGCGTTTTGGCAACCTGAAGGCTCCAATTCAGATTGTTCAGACAGGAGCCAAAGATGAGTATATCTCATTGAGCCACTATTCACTACCGATCTTCGAGATGGATGCTGGAATACAGTCTCTAGAGAATATTGTAGTAACAAGTTCTGGTACATGGACGGCTAAGATATATAACGCTGGCTTCACTTTCCGTGCAGGATCCGATGTTCAATCAGAGAGTGGTGTAGATAACGAAAAATTCTCTGTGGCAACCCACACCGCTAATGGCGGTTCACAACCCCGATACGCTTTTGTTCACGTCTCTCTTGATTCGAACCCCGAGGTCTCACGTACGGTTGTCCTTTCACAAAAGGGTACTGGTGCCGTTGAGCTCACCCCTGCTGCTTCGCAGATTAATTTCAATGCCGACGGTACAACTACTGACCAAGTAACGTACACTGTCACTGCAGGTGGAGCCTGGGATGTAACTACTGTAGGAGCCAATTCTTCTAAGTTTACAGTTGCTAAGGTGGGAACAGATGCGTTCACGGTAACGGCTGAAAATAATATCGAGAATAGCGATTTGACAGCTAGCATACGTATATTCCTAACTGGAGCACCGAACGTTAACAAGTTGATCCCAATTACTCAGAAGGCTCATACCCTTGACTATGATCCTAAGAGTGTGCCTAGCATATCGTTCAACGGAGGTACAACAGCTAACTTTACGGTTACCACTTCAGCTCCTTGGATTGCTACCCTAACAGAAGAGAATACAGTGGCCTCATTCTCTAGTACTATTAATAACGTGAAGACAATCGAAGGTGTAACAGGCGAGACGTTTGCTGTAACCTTAAGCAAGATCACTACTCCTAACGTTACTCCTAAAGCAACAGTTACTCTTACAGTTAAAGGTACGAATGTGTCACAAACTTTCACTATCAACCAAGGAAAATTGGCTGCTAAGGATTTCAACGTGAACTTTGCGCATGACTATTACTACTCATACACTTCACGCGACAACGGTTATGCTCGTGCTATGAGAGTGTTCTGGGACACAATGTTCAATAAGAGCTACTATGGACAAAGTGGTCTCGTTTTTGCAGGAAATATAGCTGCACGTGGACCATCAAGTGGTGGCTCTAGCACATGGTCGAGTGTCGATAATAACACGCTTATCCATTTCTTGAATAACGTTGAAGCAGGTGACGTAGGTAGCTACGCAGTGAACCAATGGTTGCCAGGAGGTAAGAATAGGGTTCTTGTTGTATCGAACTCATACCCCAACCCAGCGGCACAGATTAACGCTACGATCGGTTCGTTAGGCTTTGGTGGTGCATCTGGAGGTGTTGGAAATGAATATGGACATACTTTGGTGGGCACTGCCGCAACTAGCAAGTTACATAAGTATCTCCTTGTTGATGGTCCATTCACTCTTTCTGGTATCAATCCGGGCTCTATAAGTTTCCGTACGGGAGACGGTAATGCAGGAACAATTTCTCAATGGCCTAATACTTTTGTGCCACTGCTTATGCACCCACGAGATCAATCACGTTGTGTGTTTGGTATTGACCCTAAGTTACGAATTGTTTACATCGGCGACCCAGAGATTTTCGCTAACTACCAATCTTCCAATGCTAGCAACTGGAATAATCAAAATAATAACCGCTTCCTGCAGAACGTTATCGCCTGGATGGTCAATGTGACTCAGTACGGCGAGGAGTTTAGCTCTAAGTTCTAGTATTCTAAACCAAAGTCTTTCAAAAGGGGGCAATAGCCCCCAATGAAGACTCCAACTCTTAGACCGAACAAGGGAGTGTGAGTCCCTCACCTTCGGACGGAGAGTTTACCCCAAATCGAGGGCGCGTAACAGCACAGCGTAGCTCTTGATTAAATCCGGGCGGCAATTGCATCTGGTGTTGCCCCCGGATTTTTACCCAGAAAACATCTCTCGACTCTAAAAAGAGCGGGGCCCCTAAGAAAAGGGGC
>JAOXNN020229334.1:0-12884 GCA_028571205.2 Hydropsyche betteni
AATGAAAAATTGCTAATTTGAAATGAAAAATTGCTAATTTGAAATGAAAAAGTGCTAATTTGGAGTAAAAAACCTGTTGAATAACACGGTTAAATGGTTCCACAAAAATGTCGTGCAATTTAAATCATTTCCCTTTATAGCACCTAAATTTGGACATGCGTTCAAATAGCAAAAGGTGCTGTTGGACAACATGTTAATTCGAAACTCCTTAAGATATGATTAAAATCGATAAATATAACTTCCAAACTTCATGCGAAATTCGGCAAAAAAATAATAATTTACGAACTTATAATGCGTTTTTATTCTCGTTAAAATGCAAATTTGTCAATAAATATTTTATGTACCTGAGTAAAGCTTTACCTAATTCGTTTTTAATTATTATTATTTTCTAAAATCGTGTTCTACAAAAATAGGTCAAAATTTTTTATCCGTATTATATCAAAATCGTGTTATATAAAACCGTATTATATATTATATGAGCCTCCAATATATTTTATTTTATTTCATTTTACTTCACTTTAATTTTATTTATGATAATTCACTTGAATCAATAAAATTTTATTTGCTTGCAAATATTACAGCCGTCATCAATATTTCAGCAATTTCCTCGCGTAAAAATAAACTATCCGATTAAAACGTCTTCATAAAACAACGAATCGAACAAAAACAAGCGCTTTATTATTATGAAGAATTTTACGATCGATTTTGTTTTACTATCAGACACATCTACAATAATAACGTGTACGAAACCAATAAAAGCGACCGATTTTATGAAGAGGCCTCCATAACACTTAATACTGTAACCGCGGTGTATTACTCAGACGACATGGCAATATCATATCGCGAGAACAGATCTGAAAAAATCACGATTCCTGTGCCAACCCTCGATTATTTTTATCTGGGAGGAAACCGATGCATTTTCCCATACACAACAACCGACCCACACCAGCTTTTCCCGCTTTTCCGAGAGCCGCTCGTTTGACCTTACGACCCACGAAGACCCACACGTTGGCCTCAGGCCAGATGTTTCAATATTTTCCGATATTGTATGCATCTCCCGGCCGACCCTCGGTTAGGGCACGAAAGTAAAAAAAAAGGAACCCGCCATACACTAAAGATAATAATATTTTGCTCGCGCGGGAAATCGCTAAGATTCTATGGCAAGAAAACTCGCCCGTACGACGGACCGAAATTTTCCGGTTTTTCGAGCCGTTTTTATATTCCTATATATCATTTCCGATGGCCGTATGTAGATGGGAGAGTTTTCGTCGGCGAAATCTGCCGATTTTTTTGCGCGTGAAAACCTTCGTGGATTTTCAGGTTTCATATTGATTTTCGTGGTCGTTTTCAAACGGGGTATTATTTTTTTTTATTGTCTCGCAATTGAATTCGGTGTGCACGAGTTTTAAGTGTAATCATAAACACGCACGTTTTATTGTCTTTTAAATTTTCCTCAGAAGTGCCCGTCGTAAAAACCGCAGAGGTCTTCAAGTGTACATCGTGTAGAAACCAGTGCCTTGAGTTTAACACCTTCGCTTAGAGTACAACATAACAAAATTTTAATATCATGCGTGAAATTCTGAGATTTCTCTGTATGAATAGTAAAATTTTCGAGTTAGACGTGTGTGTATATTTTTCGTCAATGTTGAAACGAAGTATATTAATTTTTGAATTTCAAATGTATTTAAATTTTAAATAAATTTTGGATTTTAGCATTATTATTTTTATATGAGAAATCAAAATTTTTGTGTTTTAGAATCAAAATATTTCATGTAATGATAAAATTTAATAAATCCATAATGTGATTTCAAATGTCGAGTTTATGGTTAAAGGTCGTCAGTTATTCAACTCTTAATTATATTAAAATTTAAGATTCAAAACGAAATCATAATGTGCGTAAATCTCGCAATATAGGTGCAGCTGGATTTTTAATTAATTCGAAATTAAATATAGAATCCCGCGAGTAAACTTGCTTTTTAATTCAATGGAATTTTAATAATTCAGCATTTTTATAAAGCGTTCGACGGATGATAAATTAATTTTCTTGTCTTTCATGATTTATTTATCAGCTGATCCGATTTTTTCACTAAAACGCTCCATAAAATTTGAAATATATACGAAAATAATATAAAATATTTTCTCCTAGCAATTCCGTTATGACATCTTATTTGAAATCAGAAATTTCTCTAAAGCAATGCGCGCATCCTTTCCAACTTTAAAAATCATAACTGACGTTCGAAATGAAAATTTATTCAGCGATTGTTGGAAAAGCCAAAGCGTATACTTTCACATGTATTATGAAATGAAAACACAACTATAAAAGAGCAATTTTTCCACGGATTAACTGCACTCTGGGTGGGAAAAACTTCTGGCAAACATTGCGAACACGTGAAAATACACATTTCGCGGAAAAAATAACGACAAACAGTTAAAACTATTTTCGTTAAAGTTTTCAGTTCCGTTAACGCGAACGTGTTTGTATGACCGAGCTTTTCAGCCAGAAGTCTTTTAGTTTTATTTAAGTTAAAAAATCGTAGTGAAATATTTTCATGTAAAACTTTCATCGCGTGAAATATCCATTTGTTTTTGCACCGGAATCAATCCAAATAGTTTTAGTTCGATTCGAAATTTATATAAATATTACATAATAAGTATGTATAACCAGATAGATGAAAGAATGAAAATTGAAAAGTCGACACTTAAACACAGCGACATATAAACACAACGACAGTTGAAAATAGGGACAATTGAACATAATATGCAAAAAAGTTTTTAAATATGCAGATAGTAATATAATATAAGACTTATAGTTAAAATATATTTTAAATAGTCATTATTTCATGAATGACTGATAAACATATTTATTTATGTAAAACAAAATTTAAATGTTTGTTACTCCCAGAAAAAATATTTAATTCTTTTTTTTTAATATATCTATATGTGTATAAATGAATCGTGGCAGGTATTTGGTCTGGACAAAACTCAAAAACCGCTTGACCGATTTATGTATTTTTTTTTCTTTTGTTCGTTTTCACTAAGGGGTGGCTTATGAAGAGAAATAATAGGGAAATTCATAAAAAAAGCTAAAAAATGACGAAAAATGACGGTACACACACTGTAATCCACCCGATAATCGTGTTGTGAAGATTGCATAAAATCAGGAGCATTTTTGCTTTTAATGTGTTTTTGAAATAAAAAATAATTTAATTAATTAATTTAACAACAATGCAACAATTTTAATGCATCGATACGCCAGTGTGTGTGCAGAACGCGTGTTTACAACGGGACTCGGGAATTGGGAACCCGGGCAACGCCGGACACTACCGCTAGTACATAATAAAATCAGAAGTTTTATCATAAAAATGAAAACGTGTAAACATTTTAAGTTTTTTTACGGATCGTGCTCAACTGTTGCTGAGTTAATCGGTCACTATATATAATGTCAACTGTCGCCGTATCCAACTGTCATGCGTTCAACTTCCACGTGTTACGGAACCAAAAAAAAATTACATGGTTATATTCGAACGTAAAAATAATACCATATCCTCAATTTTATTAAATTTAAATTTTCATTTTGTTCTAACATCCCTTTAAAAGTTTCACTGAAATTTTTCCCCACAAAATTTCGAACTTAAATCACAATCCCATTGTGGAAACAAAATTTCCTTCGTCCACGCAATAATTGCCGCCCAAAGGGTCACCTAGGACGAAATTAATAAATTTTTCCATCCCTTCCACACAAAGAGCGCAATCCCGTAAATCTCCCCTAATCACTTTCACGCGAAAAAGTTCAGCCCTTCGCGCGCACACCTCCGCATCACCAGACTCGGGCCTTCTCCGATAACGCGAAACGATCCAGTTCTACCCTACACACATTGCGCGAGTATCCCCCTCTTGCCTTTTATATATACTTCCCACGCATTGTATCGGAGTTTTCGAGTCGAAAAGTTGGCAAACACAGGGCGATCGCAAAGTTTCGCGCTCGTATATCACGCGCGACGAGATCGGTCATGCGCTGATATTGACAACGCGCGCCACTTCATATGTTCTTCATAAATCATTTATTTATAGGGAATTTCTTGTGGGACGATTTCAATTGTATGTCTGGGTATTCGTTTGTTCATTATCGGGAGTATATAAATTGAAGTGGACCAAATAACTTTTTGTGCGTAGATAAAATTTGTTTGTGTAAGATTAAAAAATTTGTACTTAGCAAGGAATTTTTTTATAGAACGATTTCAATTATAAAGCTATGTAGGGGAGAAGTGGCATGAAAGAAGCATGTTTTAAAAGAGCCGTTTTCATTTACTCGGCAGTTTTTTGATGAATCGTGCAGGTCTTAATATTTTACGATAGTAACACTAGCCAGATATCTTCCACAAAAATTTGACGGGTTACTGAAAATAAACATCGCCGGTACGACGTTTTGAAAATTTCGTCGTCGTTAAAAAAGTTTTGAGTTCATTTTATTGTTTTTTGCTCCCATAACTTAAAGTGGCTCTTTCAAGGCCTTTGGATTATGAAAGAACCGAATTTCATTATTACTATAAATGATTATAAGTTTAAAAATATCGTGAATTTCGGAAAATATTCTATTTCATTACTCACATAAATGAATAATCAATTACTTACTACACCAATTTTATTTATTTAAATGTTATTTTTCCCTTTTTTTCAAACTGACTCTTTCATGCCACTTCTCCCCTATATTTTTTTAGCACATTATCAAGATTATATAAAGTTAAATGGACTAAACATTGTTTTGTGGGTAAAAGTAATGTACCGTCCAAGTTCATACCAACCTCCCGAGCGACGAAGCACATTTATACACGTACAAGTAAACACAGAACCATGTACATGTACAGAGATTAGCACTACATATACAGAGATCAGCACGTCTAGTTTTTAAGTTGGCACCCGGCATTACGTTTATACACGTACATGCACTTATACGCATTCGCAGTGTGACAGTTGGTCGTACGAAACTTTTTGTTCAGGTATCGAAGCAGTATAATTAGAGTATTCAACACCACGATCAATCCATCAACACAAAACCTAATTTCTTTCGTTTTGATCGATATTTTGGATCAGGTTAGGTTAGGTTAAGTCGGTTCGTTCCTAATTCATAAAGAAATAACCAACTGACGCTTAAACGTCAAAAGTTGGATGCTAATGTGTGCGTGAAGTCAGGGTACCAACTTAAAACTTATAACTGGATTTTTATGTATGCGTTTCACCATTTGCGAGATTGGTACAAACTTGAACGGTATATTAATTTTACTGTTTTGTGAATAAACAAAAATTTTTTGTGTCAGATTCGAAAAAATTTAAAAATAACAATAATTTATAAATAAATAATTTTCTTATAGACTGATTCAACGCGGCTGGGCATAATTTGTTTGCTCATTACTAGGAGCATATAAATTGAAATGGGTTAAATAACGTTTTACGAACAGATAAAGTTGATTTGTGTGGGATTAAAAAATAAGTATTATGATTTCAATTAGCGTGATTGTGCATAATTTTTGTTACTCATTATCAGGAGTATATAAAATGAAGTGGCTTAAATATCGTTTGGTGAACAGATAAAACTGATTAGAACGTTTCATATTTGGTCGGAATAGTAAATATAATATCAGGAGTATATGAACGTTATCGGATATAAACGAATGACTAATTGATATGTTGTGGATAAAATTGATATTTTTTAACAAAGTGTTTTGTTTCCTTTGAAAATTATCAGGAAATTATAAAATGAAGTGGTTTTAATAACATAATATTGGTAACAATCAATTTCGTAGATAAAAAACTAATTTGTGAGATAAGGAATACCTTTTCAGTCGAATTAGTCGTCATGATATCAGGAGTACATGTGTGTTCAGCTAAAATACGAACGACTAGTAGACATATATTTATTTACATGATATGAAAACTTTTATTGATAATCAATGAAATGACGTGTCTTAACAGATATCGTTATTTAACTGATAATGAGTAAGCGCATGAAATGTGCCTAGAATATTATTATACTAGGAGTATATAAGATGAACGGGAAAAATATTGAATTTTCATACTGCGACGTTTATCGAATTAATTCCGTCTTTAGCAATATAAACGAATTATGAATTTTACAGCCTCAATCTTCAAGACAAACAAAGAAATTATGCACGCCTTTTGTACGTTTTCAGACAAGTATTGTTCATCTCAACAGACACATGAAATTTGCCATGTACCAGGAACATATAAGATGAAGAAGAATAAGTTCATTAGATACGATATATCTGACCCTCCCCTTATCGATTAATCAAACGAACAATGTAAAAAATTTATCATGTGCTCATACTAGGATTACATATAATTAACACGCATGACGATTACATGTTTTTATCAATCTCTGATTACGATAGAAGTCTCATATTAGTTCGCATCACGAAATCGGGAATACAATTAAACAATTGATGAATCACATCAAAACATATCCATTGTATTGTATAAAATTTGATTTATTTGTCGATTCGATGAAAAAGTATGAATAATATCAAATGTGAATTCTCGTTATTTTGAGAATAGAAACAATTTTCGTTCCGATTTAGAATACTCCACACACAATAATCCGCGATCGTACGTCTTTCAATGACGTATCTAATGGCTCGCGAGCTTAAAACTTTCAAAACGAGACGTTGAAAGTGTGCTTCAGCACTTGGAAGACATTGCATTTGCCGGAGCCGGTGCAGCATAAAATAAACGATAAATCGTTCAGCGCCATTGTATATGAGAGGTTTCAGCGCCGCACTAGGCGCATACATTTCCGAACTCCCTAACTAAAATACGGCATAAAAAGTATACGCGCGTTATAAAAAGGCGATACTTTCATATTTGATAGGGTTCAAACGATACGGTTCGATCATATAAGATTTCAATTGGGGAATATTGGATGCTGCGTTTTATCTCGAGTCATAAACACATATAGTCGGAATAGAAGGAGCTTTCCGCGCGTATGTAGTAAAATAAAAGCGAACGAGAGGGTAACTTCACAACCCTGTTTTCGGCAGTATATAACTCCTAACCCACTGTTTGATCCTTTTTATAAATATTATTATATATAAAATATAGAATATGTCAAAAAAATAACATACATATGATTGGAAATGGTATAGGTCTGGCTTAAGTGTTTGGCATGAACGGCAAACGTGTTGTAGACGCCGCATGATGATGTTTGGTTTATTTATAAGGTACACGAAGGGAGGGTTTCGTGGAAAGGGTGTGTGTTTCGGGACCGGATGATAAATCTTCCGCTGGATCAATTATCTATCGGGCTTTAGCTGGGCCGGGATGCGATGGGGATAAGAACTAGGCCGTAAATAAACCTCCGGTTGTTGCGGGATTTTGACCTTTCGCCGAAATTATTTAGACGTTTCGCGCTTAACTTCGCTCATTCGACCGATTTCGTGTAAAAGGAGATTCGCCGATACTTTTATCGGGGTGTGTTTTAAGATTGCCGGAATTATTTATTGAGCGATCTATTTTTGAAACGGGATCATGGATTTTAATGTGTGAGGCGGAGTATGATGCGTAAATTGAGTTATTCGTATTATATTTAGATTTTATATTTAGATATGAATATTATGCTTGGAAGTGTTCTTATTTTAACCTGAAGGTCGTCTCTATGGGCGTTAATAATACATTAATTCCATTAATTTTTATTACGCTTTCTGAACAATTTTCATTATACGGATTCGATTTGTATAAATAAAATAACACTAAGATTTGAATCACAAATAAGCAATTCGCAAAGCGATAAATATATTCATTAAAACAATGATATAAAAATAGATTGATTCGATTAAACGAGTGTTTCCCAATCTCATTTGTGCCATGATCCACCATAATGCATAAAAAAATTTTATGCTCCCCATTACCGAAAAATCAAAGTTATCCAAGAAATTCTGAGTTGCATTTTTTTTCAAAATGCGTTTTTAAAACGATTTGAGAACTGGTCCTTCAAAACGTTTAAATTGTTCCCCGGTAAGAAATTAACCCACATTCAGAAATATTGGCGGTATTAATCACATATAATTTGTATTATAAAAATCCAAATAGAACTTTAAACTGTGATAATTTAGTTCACTGAATTAAAACTTTATCTTCAAAATTGCAAAATATTAGGTACTCAAAAATACTTTCAAAACATTTTTCACTGAATATATCAGCAATGTCACAAAATGTTTCTATTTATTTTATAAAATTAAACTATCATACAAACCATAAGTTAAAATTCCATCGAAATCGATTATAGCCTCAAATCAAATAGCGACCACCTTTCTATAGAACGAACTTTAGCGAAACACGATCAGAATGTTTCTATTTTCGAAGGAATTGCACAGATTGAAATTCCATGTGAAATGACGAACATACCGACAACAGGTGAAACGAAACGAGTGCATTTTAGCTACAGTGCTAATGTTTCGCTTTTCCGAAGCGCTCGGAAAATTGGTCGGTCACGTAATGGGAAAGTTTTCCGCGGCGGTTTGGCTTTCCCGCTTTTCCGATCCCGCTCATGTTTGGAGGGTTTATTGCATTACGGTGTGCGTAGGTCTTATTAATAAGAGGAAAGTTTGCAAGCGTCGACTTTTCCGACATTATGAAAAGTAAATAAAAGACTTATCGATCGATAAAGACGGGCGTTAGATGGCAAAAGTACAGGTGTATCCAATTCGGTTTTTATTTTTGGGGTTGATTTGTCATTTTTTGTATTAGTTATCGAATAGTGGTTTTTGGTGTATGCTAGGGATTTTGTTTCCGCTAAATGACCCAAATAATAGTTCGAAAATTACAATAAATCTGACATCCCTAGTATTATATATGCTTTAGGAAACGTTTTTCGTGAAATTTAAATAAAATTGAAGCAATATTTGAAATTCGCATCAAAATGATTTTTAAGCTGGCGGCTTTACAAATTTCATTTTTTATTATAGAATGAAGTTTTTTATGATTTACAAAGTAAAGCCTTACGTTATTAGTCATCAACGCTTCAATGTCAATAATACAAGTCTTTCCAAGTCTTCAATGTATATTGTCAGACAATCCAACTGTCATCTGACATATAACATTAAACATTTCAATTTTTGATAAAAGTAATACATAACGTTAAATTTCACAAAAAAAACTTGTTTTTTGTAAAAAATGCTATTACACAAACATTGCGCAAGATATGTATTAAAAATATTGGTTTTATGATCATCGAAGAGGAAAAAAATTCTTATCATATTTTTCGTTAGTAACAACGATAATCGTTCATGAGAAAAAACCTGTTTACACTTTCAATGTCAACCAACCGGATCCATACCATCGTAAAACACAAACTTTTCACTCCGAAAAATCAATCGAGCGAAATATTAAACAATAAAAAGCGAGTAGAGCTCCTCTGCCCCGCGAAAACTCCAAGCATTTATCTCGACAACGAGAGAATGCGATGATGAAAGACTGCGACGACTTTTGTACGAGACAACACCTAACACCCTCACCCCCCCCGAGAAAAACTTTGACAAAACCGCATATATCATATTCCGAAACGGATAAGCCGACTTCCAACCCTTAACACCTACCTATAAAGCCTCCCTCCCATCCGAGCACGGAGGGAATTGTGATAAACGAGATCCGGCCGGTATAATTTGTTAAGACCTGTTATTTTATTATTCGCAGAAATCGCGCGGAAGACGAGGGGTTTGAATAATTTTGAGGATGGGTCAGAGGTTGGATGGGCCATGGTGTCGGAGTCGAGGGCCTTTGCCCTTCCGAGATTGATGGTGGACTGTTTGTTTTTGAGGGTCGAGTGTATCTCTTTATCGCGTTATTATCTCGGCCATGAAATATGTACTAGTTGTACGTTTTGGCGATTTATCAATGACTTTCGGTATGAAAAAAATCGATGAAATGATCAATATTGATTTATTCGAATTGATAACCGCATGCATATTATCGACGTATCATTTTCTTAGTAAGAGACACATTATTCGCATATTGCCCTATAAAAATGATTCAGTGTACCATTTGTGCGATTTACGCATCCCAGATTGAGAAACATCATCGTAAAAAATAATAGAAAAAAGGTCAACGATTTCGTCGTACGTACGATTTAATTCAATTTTACTTACTTCGGTCATACATATAAATGTAGATGTTTTGGAAACGTTTTCATTTTTCGATTGCACCCATTACGATTCAAAACGTTGCTGCTCCCAAGAATTGAAAAACAATCAATTTTTCTGAGCGCACATGTGTCCAAGCGATAAAATTTATTAAAATTTTCCGACTTTCCGGCAATTTTTCCTCGAGACGTCTTGTGCGAGTGAATGTACGCGTGCTGTTGATATTTTTCAATCGTGCCCGATTTTCCCGTTTTCTTTTACTGTCTCGCTATATTTTTTCAACGTGAAATATCTTTCAGTATACATTTTTTTATCATTAAAAATTGATATTGTTTATTTTGGCGACCAACAGCTTTCAAATCGGATAAGATTAACTAAATATTTCATTACAGTCAAGAAAATGTATCTAATATATTATACAAATGTTATTTTTCCTTACAAATGAGTATAATCTTGATGAATCGTAAAAGTTTCTTTAATTATTTATTTGAAATAAATATTATAATATAATAAATGGTACTTTTGTCTTATAGTGGTGCAAAAGTGAACTATTCACATACATGTAAATCTCCAGCTGTAAATCGCTGATTTACAGTGAAATCATAAAGCACATTATATTATTAAAATTTTATATTATATTATAATTTAGAATAGTCATTTTAAAGGACTCAAGTTTAAATTATAATTAAAATTATAGTACTTAGCCTCGATCTGAATATCTGAATGAATAAGATATGCTCAGTAAATATCATGAAAATCATTTTTTTCCCAACCCACTTAAACGTGAACGCAATATACGTATCTATTGATTTATGTAATAGAGAATAGCATCTCTACCTAACGTGTATGCAATACGGCATATATTTGTTTAAATTTTAAAAAAAAGTGTCGATTGGCTGCATGTTCGTTGGGAAAGCGTCTCTATTGACTTATGCAATACGTCGATTATTACGCAATAGAAAAAATATTTGAATCCCCTATATATATTATGTATATAATCACCGATGACAGATACCTGTGTTTGTTTGTATGCTGAAGCTCTCGACTTATCATTCCAATTTAGCCTGTATGCTATTAAAATATAACGGCTATAATTGCTACACGAGAACGGCTATAACGAGAGCTCTGATTATAGTCTTTATGGTCATAATAATAATGGCTATAATCTTATATTTTAGAGACATTTTGCAAGGGCGCGGTTATAAAATATGTTCGCATATATTCAATTTTTGTTTTATTACATCATGCAACGGCACGGTTATAAAATAATTTCGCATAAATAATTCAATTTTTATTTTATTACATAATAGCATGATTATCAATTCACATCCGATGTCACTAACATCACCCTTACACACCAATATTAAAAATATTAATACAAAAAACATCCAACACGAATCAACAGCGGACGTTTCCCGCGAAAACCCATCCCTCCGCATCCGCCACGCAATTTTCCCACACAACAAAACTTCGTCTCCGCGCATGTACATTTTTTACGCTAATAAAACGGTAATTTAGGCCGTCTCCGAAAAGGGTACAGGTGCGTCGAACGGCCCGTATGGAAATCAAAGGGGCCCGCAATAGGAAAAACTCGGCGCCTCGTAATGTCCCCGCCGAACGCGCCCCGATATGCTTCTAAGACACGCAATTTCATATTTATACGCGCGATACGTACGCAATAAAACGGCCATACGCCGTGTGTGTGTGTGTGCGCGGTCCCGGAAAATGTATGCGGGCCGATTTATCCGGTGACAGCTGACGGCTGCCGAAGATCCCGCGCTTCAGATTAAAAAGCGGAGCCGTACCCGGAAAACGGGAACGGATTGAATAAAACGGGAAAAAGTTTATGAAAAAGTGTAATAATGTCGGGGACTGCGCCGTTGAAGATCGATCGGATTTTTCTGGTCAATTTGCATCCGAGTCGGTTGACGGTGGTTTTGGGATTTTTTTGTGTTTGTGTGCGTTAAGAAAATTGAGATGTTTTCAAATTACGTATTCATTGACGAAAATTGAAATTGAATATTGTTAATTTTTTTTTAATTAATTGGGTTAAATATTTTGTTGTGTTCGTTTTGAAATTCGAATGAAACTGAGTGCATATTTTACTGTCCATTATCAAAATAATATTTGTTGATTGTGCGAGTCGAAGGAAAGTATTTTTTTTTAAATTACGATCTATTTATAAATAAGTAATAAACAGACGTGAACACAACAATCCTCTTTACACTATTTAATATTGAATTCTTTACTACCTACATCAAATAACTGCATAATTTCCTTGTAAATTTAGACTTGAAAGAAATTACACTAGCGGATAGTACCCGGTATTGCTTGGGATTTAAATTTAAATTCAAATTATTTTTTTAAATTTAAATTCATTAAAATAATAGAGCAGGCCGCATATTGTCAATTTTTGAACGTGCAACAATTTTTTTTTTATATAGGGGAGGGGAACATTTTTTTGCAGACCGTCCCGTTTTGGGTTTTGGGAAATATGGTCACCCTATTTTAATGATACAAAAACCTTCTCGAAAAAAATTACTTATAAATGCCAAAATTTAAAGTGATCAGTCGAACTGTATTGGAACGAAACATCCATTTTTATATCTATCTATCCCCTATATATAATAGCGGATATCTGTCTGTCTGTCTGTCTGTCTGTGTATGTGTCACAATGACGCTCGCGACTTTAAAACGATCGACGGTCGTTTTTTCGAAATAAAAACCAGAATTAAA
>JAOXNN020229351.1:0-12883 GCA_028571205.2 Hydropsyche betteni
TTTTTTTGTTATTCATAAATATAATGCCGAGTGACACATTTTCGAATATGCATTTGCTTTCTCAAATATTGTAATAGTAATACTATTGCAATATTTGAGAAATGGAATTCGAGTGGTGTCGATCCGTTTTTCGTTCACGTGCGAAAATTTACAAATATTATATTTTTTACTGAATATTAGGAGGGCCAAAGAAATTAAAGCTTTCTAATTTTATTAATTATTCCATATGTTTGATTATTCCTGATTGTTTTTGTAAAATTATTTTATTTGTTCCGTTTTCCCGGTTTATATATTTATTTGATTGTAATAAATTTTCTGAATATGGGAAAAAATTAAAAAATAAACCAAAGAAAATAAGTAAATTGATAGTTTTATGGTTGATATATTTAGTTTGACTAATAATAAGACGTTTGAAAAAAATTTCGTCTGCGGCGCTTCTTTTTACCTTGATTCTACAATTGCTTGTAGAAAAAAGACTGCTAGTAGAAATTTTGTAAAGTGATTATTTTTGGTGATAAAGTTTGATTGAGTAAAACATTTGAAAAAATTTTTTTAACCTGCAGCGCCTTTTTGGATTATTTTACGTGGTTCTAGAATATTTACCTCGTGGACAAATATCCCAGGTTGTGATGCCTATAATTAAAATCATTATTACTTAGCTATTTAAAAAAACCTTGAAAATAATTTGCGAAGGGGGGTGTAAAAATTGAGCGTTCCGCCACTATTTTTTTAAGCCCTACATCATCACTCATACCTCTTTTATAACGGATTAAAAATTAACTGAAATTAAAATGTGAAACATGAGACACCCTGCTAATTCCCTTACTTATTCTGCGACCGATAATCATTTATTTTAAATTTAAAACTATTCCTCTGCCAGAATTTTTGTTAACAATCCAAGCAATTAAAGGCCTTTTTAGTAAAAAGGCTTTTGATGACTTCATAGCTTCCATAAAAACAGCATTTAATAAACATGGAAGATATTCGTTACCAAATCATTTGCAGAAGACTTGGTGTAAATTGATCCAATTTTCATAAATTAATTTTGAAAATAAAAAAAATTATAGTGTTTTATTTGTTACAAAAAAGGGCATATCAAATTTTACAATGTAATACATGAAATATTCTATTTAGTTTTCTTTGTCTTGGTGATTATTTCTTTGCATACGAGTATTGTGATATTACATATTATATATTTATATGATGATGAATAATATATAATATATATTTCCTAAACGATATTAATTGAGGAAAAATTTTGAACGTGCTACACATTTTCTTTATATAGGTGGGGGGGGAGTTGGACATTTTTTTCAGAGCGTCCCGTTTTGGGTTCCGGGAAATATGGTCACTCTAATTACATATTACAATCATCATTTTATGAATGTCGCGCAAATTTTCACGTTTTCTCATTTCAGAAAAGCCTAATTTCCTCATCACAATCGATAAATATTTGAAATATTTTTCTACAAAGCCATCGCGGATAAAAAAAATCTTCGAGTGCCATCCAAATTTTGTACGTGTCACTTTTGGCACGTGTGCCCAAATGTTTGCCATCCTTTTAAAAAAAGGATTGATGATTTGGATATTTTCAAAATATTTCGAACATCAAAATTATTTGATTTTCATATTCGCAATGACAAAATTTTTGTTAATATCCAGTTTGGTGTAATATTGACACATGGTACTGACAGTTCGTGCTCTTGAGTAGTAATGTATTATACACCAAATTCTCTTTTTGCACGGATTCGAAATAACACGGTCCAAGAAAACGGACCGATTTTTTTTACATTGATTTTTTTCACTTTAAAACGGTTTTAAAATAAAGAAAAAAAATCACATATTAGACTGCATAATGTGCAAGTGATTTTTCGCCACAAAAAAACAACAGAAAACGGGCACGTTTACTATCTAGTAGTGATACTGAATGACTACATAATTATGTTAAGTATATTTTTTAAATAAATGAAAAATTACCGTTTTTAATTGCGTATTACTAGTTGGAACCTATCTACCATTTTTATATGAACACCGTATCTTTTTTTACACGATAGTCTTTGGAACTTATTCCCCGTGCAAAAAGAGAATTTATTGTAATGCACATTTAAATTGTCCCTAAAAATAATTTGCAAACATCCGTTACTATTTAATTTTTTTTAAATCATATTTTTTTTTAATTTGCAGGATATGATATGGGAAAAAATATCACATCCCAACGACAGTTCTCAATCTACAGATGATCTGATGTATTATAAAGATGAAGATTCTTTCAAGACGCAATCTACATCGAATAGTTCAGATAATAAGTCGATTAGAGATAGGATTAGACCTTTGAGGAAATTGCAGCCACCTTGGCTAGATTCGGTAAATTTGGTAAAATAAATAGTGATGTTTATTCTTTTCCGTTTTCCTTAATATACATAATTTTTTTTTGTTTTAGGTACATGTGACATCAGAATTGATATACAGGTACCAAATTAATTCAAGGAATATAGACGATGTGTTGAGAGAAGATAGATATGCATTAGATTCTATAGATCAGGTATAATATGTTGATTTTTTTTCTATTTGAAAATTGGTTGAAATTGACCTTAAAAAAGCCGAAAATAAATATTGTATAACGACTTTTAATTTTTAACTGTCAAAATTTAGGAAAATTCAGCAAATTTGTTCAAATAAAAACGCATGTATTCGCGGAAAATTAAAATTAGTCGAAATTAGTTAGTCGAGAATTGTGTCGACTAATTAAATAAGAGTTGGTTTCTTTATATTTCTTTTACAATTCGAGTACTCGAAATATAAAAAAAACAACTCTCATTCAAAATATTCGACTACCGAAAATTAAAAAAATGAAGATAAATATTTACAAATCAAATAGTAAAAAAAATTCTTAAATCATTTTACTTATAGAGATATTCGAACTATGAGTATTTTTGAAAATATTGACAGTTGAAAATTTGAATAATAATACATATTAATTTTTCTAATGCGGAGCAATTTTATTTTCAAAGCCTTCATTGGTGAACGAGCAATTGTCCCAACTATACATCGAATTAGAACTAGAAGGATTATCGTCCAAATTGAAATTGGAAGAAGGAAGTTCTGAAGAGGAATCAAACGATGTGAGTATTCAATAGAATATAACAAGCTAGAAAAAAATAATCGAAATCAGTTTTCTTGTGTTTTTTAGATGAAAAGATTGAAAACGGAATACAACAAATTTGTAATGATTTATGAAGAAGATGCTCCCTTACCATCGCCATCGGCTAATTAAATATAAATTAATATAATAAAACGTTTCCAAAACATAATTAGTTTAATCAAAATAATAAAGTTAATAAATTTTTATTTTATTTTAATTATTTTCAATTTTTATTTAGTTTAATGTGTGAAATAAGGAATATATTCGTTTCGATATGAACACAAACTGTGATAATGGATTGTTGAGTGAACATTTGACATTCTGTATATAGGTTAACTTATTTTTTTACACTATAAAATATTTTTTTATACTATGAAATATTTTTTTACTTTTGGAATGAAGCAATTATAGATTTTTTCATTCGAAAAAGTTTTATTTAATTTTTTTTCTAATAAGAATTTTTGAACTAGTCTTTACTATTATATTATTATATAAAAAAATGCATAATATTTTTTTTGTTATTTTACTCGTTTACGTGTTCAATAAAATATTTTCAAGCATTCTACATGTTTATTTTATTTCTAAGCACATATTGAAAAATATTTGTTTACACCTCCTATCCTATATAATCATGGATTTCTGTGTGTATGTATGTTCGAATGACGCTCGCGACTATGGCCTTTATGCATACACAGTTAACGTCTATAATATGATGCTTAATATTTGCGAGTTCAAATGCATTCCAATTTAGCCTGTATGCCCATTAAAATAACGGCTATAATTACTAAACTATCAACATCATTCTCGCCTGTTCTATAGAAAATTTCGAAAATCGACAATAACAAATGAACTATTTCGAAAAAAACCGTGTTTTATTTCAACTCCTAAACAAGTTATTTGTGCTTTAAATTAATCAAAACTTTATCGATATAATGATGCAATCAATCCTTGTGAATTCAATATTTTTTTTCCCCTCACAAGTTCACAATCCGATTGACAATGACGCATATGTCAAGCGTCACAAAGTCACAGCTTGCGTCAAAAATCGTCCCCCATTCGGCAAAAGTGCTCAACAATAGGACACGGAGCATCAATAAGTGGGTTGTCTCCCCGAGGATACGCCCCTGGATTAAAGTAGGGGTAAAATTGAGATTGATGTGATTTTGTGTAAGGAAAACGTTGCGTGTCAGTGGGTTGACGGGACGGTAACTTATTTTCCTCAAAAATTCTGTTCTCAAGTAAAAACTAAACTCCTTTGCACATATCAATAAAAAATAAAAAAATAAATCGCCTATGCCTATAAATTTTTTTAACGCTGGTTTTTTAATTTGAATTTTCGGATAACTAAGTACTTTTAGACTTATTAAGTAATTTTAACTATTTTTTTTGTTATTGTCCCATTTTCAAATTTTTGAATTTTGGTCACCTTTCAGTCGTACCATCTCGCGTGAAGTATTGTATCATTTTTTTTTTCCAAAATGGTTTTATTGTCGTTTCTCATATTCTCTATTTATGGTCGTTTTCCGTTTGTAACAACTTTCGGTTCCTTAAAAATAAATTAAAATGACTTCAAAATTCACTTTTTCACACTTTTATTCAATTTTAAAACGTTTCATCCTTTAAAAAGCTATAAAATTATTATTATTATTATTAACTTATTTATTTGTAACATTATTTTAAAATAGGTCATATCGTCTAAGAAGGATAAAAAATTATGAATGGTTAGGTCATATCAAATATAAATGGTTAGTATTAACACTGAACACGAACGAATTAAAAATACCCACCAAAAAACTGAAAGCTATCGAAAAGAACGAAACTAAACACAATTTTTGCCACAATCCCAACTAGTGTTTCTTATTTCTCAACATTTTTCATTTCTCGAGAAACGAGAATTCTCAGTTTCTTCAAAAAAAATTCTCGAGAATTTTTCTAATACTTCTTTTGCCTGTTGATTCGAATATACTGAACTCTTTAACTAGAGACCGGTTATCATCGAAATTATTTCCGTCTTGATTATCATCATCATCATTATCGGTATCTTCTTTTTCAATCAAGCCGAGGATAGTCAGAATAATACGTAAATTTATGTATTCAGGTTTAAAAAATTATTGTAGTTTTGATATTGATAGAATTTCCCGTATGATAAAATATACAAAATATTAGAATAATTTTATCATAATTTACTTTTTCGAGAATTCTCGAGAAATTTCATAGTTTCTCAAGAAACGAGAAATCGAAAAATAGGAAAATTGTCGAGAAGAAACACTAATCCCAACATTCTCCGAACCATCTACACCAGTGCTCCGCAACCGGTGTGCCGTGATTGAATTCAATGTATTTGACATTTTACAATTTTTCATAATATTGTCTATTTTTCAAAATGTAGTATAGAATTTTAAAAAATAGCCAAAGAAAATACGTAAATTGGTAATTTTACGGTGATATTATACAATTTGATCGAGATAAATCATTTGAAAGAAATTTTTGCTCTGTCTCCTTTTACACGGGGGAGAAGGAGATTAAACTTTCATGCAATACTTTTATAGCTTACATACACCATTGGGTTTTTGGAGATTGCATGTTTCACGAAAATTTGCCACTACGTATACAGGTAGTTCTCGACTTACGATGGAGTTACGTTCCTGAACCTCGGTCGTAAATCGAATCTGTATAATTTTTTTTTCGGTAGTTGTACTTACTTTTTTAATACAATAATGAAATAATAAATGAATAACATTTGAAACTCTTTCACTGTTTGGGTCCATCATTTCAAATTTTTGTATTCCTTGATTAATTAAATTAAGAGCAGCAGCCATTTCTTTTAATACGAATTTTTTTAACGGTTCTCCATTCCTCCGTATTTATTTCTCACAACCGCTTGAGATTTATCATTCAATTAAAAAAAATATATAATATTTTTTTTCGGTCGTAAGTGCGAACCGTCATAGTCGAACTGTCGTAAGTCAAGGACTATCTATATATGCAGAATTCTAAGAAGTATTTTGGTGTGCCGTGGGTAAGAAAAGGTTGCGAAGCACTGATCTACACCCCTGCGGCACACACGAACCGCACAAAGCGACACGAACACCCAAAAGATGAGGCCCAAACAAGACAAACGATGGGCAGGCACAGGGGCGCCACTAGCCCCGCCCGCCGCGTGGTGGGGACGTGAACTACCCGCAATGGCGGCTCGCGAGGGGCGCACTTTTCATTTCGACACCGACACTTGCACCCTCGACAGCTATCTGAAACTGTTTTTTTT
This sequence comes from Hydropsyche betteni, assembly GCA_028571205.2. Lineage (NCBI taxonomy): Eukaryota > Metazoa > Arthropoda > Insecta > Trichoptera > Hydropsychidae > Hydropsyche > Hydropsyche betteni. Next base: position 6,408 of record JAOXNN020229351.1, read on the forward strand.
TTTGTTATTGTTTTCATTTTGTTGTTTCGAGTCGAGGGCGGATGTTTTTGTATATTTTTCGTTGTGTTTCGTTGTCGTTTTTCCTGATGTGATTTTGTGTTTGTGCGCCATTTTATTTGTTTATAGGTATTTTTTTTTTTTTTTTAAGTTTTTGAGCGATTCAATATTTTTATTATTATATAATATGCACTAAATTCTCTTTTTGCACGGGGAATACGTTCCAAAGACTACCGTGGAAAATAATAAGGTGTTCATATAAAAATGGTAGATAGGTTCCAAGTAGTAAAACGCATTTAAAAAACGGTATTTTTTCATTTATTTAAAAAATATATTTAACATAATTATGTGGTCATTCAGTATCGCTACTGTATAATAAACATGTCCGTTTTCTGTTGTTTTTTGTGGCGAAAAATCACTTGCACAAATGCAGTCCAATATGTGATTTTTTTTTTTCTCAAAACCGTGAAAAAATCAATGTAAAAAATAGTCGGTTCTTTTTCTTGGACCGTGTTATTTCGAACCCGTGCAAAAAGAGAATTTGGCGTATAAAAAATTTTATTTTTATTTTTTCTGAAATATTTTCTATTAATTTTCCTAAAATTAATAGTTAATGAAAATACAATGTCCCGAAAAAATTTAGATAGCTTTGAATGATTATAAATTTGATATTTATTGAGATATTATTGATGTAAAAACCCCAAATTATAGAATTTAGATGTTGAAATTTGTATAATTACTCCGATTTTCCAAATTAATAAACTTTCTGCGTCAGAAATTGCTAAGAAAGCGGAGCGATGAAAATTCAATCAATGCAAATTGCTCAATTCCAAATTCGGAAACATTTTTTTTTTATTTTTGGTTTTTTTGAACCAAAAACTTTATTTTCAATAGATTTTCATTAAAAAAAATCTATTAGTATGAGATTTAAAAAATTTTCAAATTTTATACGACACCTCTAAACTAGGCCCCAATTTTCAAAGGAAATAAAAACTTATTTTTCTAATATAATGTAAGTAGAAAGATTTGCAGTTCTATGTAAAGACTTTTCTTTTTTATAATCTGATATGTGTGCTTAAATGCCATTGGTTGCTCAATTATGGAATTTTTATCTCACAAACCGTTCACTAAATAAAATTATGCGTTGGTCCTGCTTCTTTCCTTTGACTTGTAAAAACATAGTGATTTGATACGTTGTTTAAAAACTATTGCAAAAAAAGATTTGTTTTAAATTCGTCTCACATTTAAACAACAACATGTTTCATAGATGGATTTGTTAGAAAATTCATTTTAATTTTATTATATGACATTTTCATGGTTTCATTTTAAGTTAGTTTTGATTTTTTTTAAATAGTGAAAATTAAAAAAGTTTGGAATTTTCAAAGGTTTATGTATTTTTTCAGGATACAGTATCTATTTTTACCTTTTGAATTTGATTTTTTTTTTCAAATTAAGGATTATTTAATAATTTTACTGATTGTTCGAAAAAGGCTTATTGGATTGAAATTTTCCGTTTAATAATAGCAATAGACACTAAATATTAAAAATAATTTTACAATTAAAATCAGCTACTTATAAACTCTTATAATATTATATACTATTATACTTTCAAAATTAATAACTTTTACCTTGAAAAAAGTTTATTTTACTAAAATAAAATTGTTATTTCGATCGATTTTCCATTTAAAATTTCAAACATAACAGTTACGAACAGAAATGAAGTTGAAACGAAATATTACACTATTTAGATAAATATCATAATTAAATTTAGATAATATATTATAAACATTTTCAAACGTACCTCATCAATTATTTTACAAAACATACAATTTTTTTAGTAAAAATATCACTTGCACTTTTCTAAAAAAAGCATATTTGTAAAATTCAATCTCCATCATCACAATTGTTTCAAATTAATTCGTTCAATCTTGATATAAAAACATTGACTTTCGCACGCAAATTTTTTTTAAATTCACATTATCGAAACTAAATCCAGCCAATTTTCAGAATCCGAAAAAAAAAAATAGCTCAAAATTGTTCAGCCATACGCAAAACCGGCGTTTAAACATTTTCGCCAGATTTCTCAGCAATAGTCCATTGTCCTTTCGGTCCTTTTTCGTCCTTTTTTTTCTCGTCCATTTTCATTTCGGTAGCTCTTAATCCGGATATTAAGTTCGACAATTCGACTTCTGTATGTGCCGCCTTTATCTTTGATCAGTTGCCGCCAACCTTTTTCTATTTTAGACTTTCCTTACATTTATTTGTTACATTTTAATATTTATTCATTTATATTGAAGCTTCAGTTTATATGAAAAAATATGTAAATTTGATATTTTCAATGTTATTTTACTTCTTTATTTATAAAATATAATTTTGTTTGAAAAAAATAAATTTCCAAATAGTATCACTTTAATTATATGATATACAGTATAAAATAAATTTAGGTGCATACAATTTTGATCGTCTTAAAAAAAATATAGAAGCAATTACATTTCAAACAATAATTTTGAATATCCATAAAAATATATTGCAATATCGTCAAAATATCATTTATTTATAAGTCCTCTAATCTCAAATCAAAGAAATGAATTATCATTATTTTTTTTTAATACTACGTAATATTCTGAAAATAGCCAAAAGAGATAAACTCACAAAATTATGACACTAATAAATAGGCCCGATATTAATAAAATCGGCTGTGGATTTGTTTAGAAACGGAAAACGATAAAATGTGAAAACCCGATTGTGTGAACCTGAAATCTGTACCCGATTTGAATATTTAATATTTAATTAATAAAATCAAAATAGTTCATTTGTTATTTGTTTGTGACATAAAGGCAAAGCCAATAATTAGTAGGTAATAAGCATCATATTATAGACGTTAACTATATACGCATAAAAACCATATTAGAATATCAATATTTTTTTGTAATCTTATATTATATTATAGACGTTAACTGTATAAAGACCATATAAGAATATCTATACTTTATAAAGTCGTTAGCGTCATTCGAACAAACGAACGGACACACACAAATCCGTGATTATATATAGAAGATTTAATGAAATAAAATCGATGTAAATAATATATATTTTGAATAATCTTAAAATTTTCGAAAATTGATTATCCCTGTAAGCTTTTCCTCGAAAAAAAATTTTTTTTTGAAATCAACACACATTCGTTGGCAGAACAAATTAGCTGTAATACCGTTTTTATGTGTATGCACATTTTTTTCTGAAAATGCATTATGTTATTGTTGTCAGAGTTTTATATATGAAAAGGATTTTACCTGGCTTAATTCCTACATACATTTCTCCCCATATGTAAAATTCCGACAGTCGATTTTACATCTAATAATATACTTCGTGTATCGAATAATATTTTTTTAATACACCGTCAGGTATGTGCATAATATACATATTTGGTGAAATAGCTTTGAACGCGGAATAGTCACATATCTTCATTTATGTAATAGTTACATTAATATCAATTATCAATTATTTATTTATTGATAAAATGGTGTGTGGGTACTTTTCAAGCTTTGCCACGAAGTCGATCGACTGAAATTTAAAATGATGTGTTTATATCAAATTTTGTATAAAAACCGACAAAATTATTTCTGAAATTTTAAATTAAATACATTTTTTTTGATTTTTCATATCAATAGTAAATATATAAAATTAAAATAAGTGGTTTAAAATGGACCAAAACACGTGGAACCATGAATCTAAAAGTAGACGACTATGATCAAAAATTATTTTGGATTAAAAAAAAACAATAAATTTATTGGATAGGAAAAATTGATGAAATAACAATATTTGTGAAAATTTTTGAAAATATTCCGTGATTATGTTCAAAGCAACAATTGTTAGAGTGCCTCAATAAATGGATCACCTTATTTAGAGACTGAAAATCTAAAATATACTCACTGAAATAAAGTTTAAAGTCAAAATATTCAAAATTCGGTTTTTTGTACTATTCAGATGTTTCAAAAATCATTTTTTATTTAAAAATAAAAAGATGTTATCGATTTTGTTTATATTCAACAATGTAACAAAGAAACTCAAAATGTTCTTCAAAAAACACTCTAAGATTTTTCCTATGAATGATAACACCGTGAAAATTACTGTGTGAATTAAAAAGCTTAATTTCTCTAAATTGAGTGTAAAAAATATTCTGTAATTCTAAAGATATGTTTTTTGCATATAAATTCAGCGATCAAAGTTATCACAGTAGTATACAGGTTACAAAAACAATTAACAAAACTACTAATAATTGATAAACAACTACCGTTATTAGTTTTATTACTAACAGTATTAAGGTGTTACTTTATTAACTAAAACTGAATATTGCAAATTTCGATTCTCATGAGAACGTTTATACATTGTTTCACATTTAGAACGTTTGAAGTTCGTGAAAAATCACCATTTTAATTATAACAAAACCGAGGCGTCCACTCGAGCCGTTTTGGCCAATTGTTTCGTCGCCGTTGTGGCACTAGTGCTTTTTTCGAGTGCGATTTTTGTGTTTTTGTTTCGTTTAAAACCCTATTATTGTTATTGTACTGTCGCTCAATCGACACTCGACGCATTTAAACTTTTCTTGTATTGTTTATTTTTTTTATTTATCGAAAAGTTACAATAAGAATGGGGGAAAAAATATGATTTTGTTTCATGCGAAGATTATATAATCGTATAATTGAAAAATAATGATTTTAATTTGTAAAAATTTTATTATCATACATTTAACTTTACATTTTTTTGTGAACATTTTGAAATATATTTTGAACGATTGTGCAAAATATGTATTCAATTCGGAAAATTTCACAAAATTGTCAATTTATTAATTTCTTTCTCAGATATTTTCTAAACATAATATTTAAAGTATTAACGTTTTCACTTTACGTATTTGTCTTTTCCTAAAATTTTGAATAATCTTTCCCAATCGATTCATCGTTTCTGATCAATTAACAAAGAAACAAACACTAATTTTTTTCAATGCTTTTACACAATATCATTCAGACGTTCAACAAATAATAGAACTTTTATTAAAACAATACATATGAAAATTTCGACGAACCACAAAACACACAATGAAAAAATCACGAGTGCCGCAAATGTAACGCTTTCGAGTGTGAGAAAACAGGGCCGATCAGTGTTGCCAACCGTTTCAAATTTGCAACTTTTCATTATTACCGAAACGAGGGGGAAACAAAGCGGAAATTTACTAATTGAAAACGCTCCGAGTGCGTCACCATTAAAGCGACCTTTCAACTTCGAATTATGCCCGTTGTTTGAGCTGTTTTGAATTTCATATGTTGACCCTTTCATATATAATAATGTTTAGCAATAAAAATTCGATTATATATTGATTTTGAGTGAGTTCTATTGCTAGAAATTTTTTGTTCGAAAATTTTGTTCTTTGTTAGTGAAAATGTTGTTAATTATGTTCAGTGTAATGTGAGTGTTGTGTTGAATATTAATTATTATTTATTAATTGCAGGGTTATACAAAAAATTGGCCAGTTTCTAATATGCCGAGCGATTCGACAACAATTATGAATCCCACATCACCATCTTCGGCTCCTTCTTCGAGTGAGATTTTTTTCAATTTTATTTTTTTTACCGACTGCGAAATATGCCCAAAACTCTGTTTTGACGATTTCGAAATAATATGGTTCAAAAAAAGGGCCGATTGTTTGTTTTTTTAACTGTTTTTTCACTTAAAAAATTAAAAAGTATATGCGTTATTATGCCTCAATGGAAAGATCCGGAGAAAGCCAGTATGCAATTATGGTTATTAAATGAAAATTCATAATGTTCTTTGATGATTTCATATGGCGAAATATTGCTGCGTTGCAAATTTTTCATGAAATATATTTGAACTGAAGGTCTGTCCGAATATACCAATGGAACTTATCTGTAATTGTATATTGTCGCCATACTTTTTTTCATAGAGAAAGTCTCTGGAACGCATCCCTCTTTTAAAAAAAGACTTGAGTGTATGTTGATTATGTACTTTTTATTCGATTTGTGAAATTTCTCTGTCAAAAAACTATGTTTTGCGTTGTGCTTACCCATTTTTATGTATTATTATTTTTTTTTTGCTAATTTTGCTTATTTTTCGCCTGCATTTTCCGAAGAAAACTTTTTTTATAAGAAAATTTATAGAATCAATAACTAAATTGTTATTCTTAATAAAAATGTACATAAAACATAACTCGTTTTCACCAAAATATCTCTTTACACGACTAACTTCTACGAACCATAATAATTGACTTTTACAAATTTCATAAAATCTTACTGAATATTGTTAAAAATTTGAAAGTTGATTTGATTTGATAGCCGTTATTTTAATGAGCATACAGGCTAAATTTGAAAGGCAAAGCCAGTAGTAACATCTGCTACCCGATGCCCGTACTCGATTTGAATATATTTAATATTTAATTAATAAAACCAGTTCATTTATTATTGTCACAA